>CANYCX013356300.1:0-14027 GCA_948193385.1 Breynia disticha f. nivosa | reverse complement strand
ATTGTTTGGTTGATTATTTATTGGAGGGTATGGGGATAATATGAACCAGTAAAGATTCATATGATGGCTAAACATATGAATGCTTAGGAGTCGACCGTTTGTGGTTATGTTACTTACTGAGTTTATAACTCACGTAATTATTTCCTGCAACGCTCGGCAGGTATTTGAGAAGGATTTCATTTTGGGAGGATTTCTATTGTTGAACCTGTGTGGTTCTTATTTGTTGTGTACGTTATCAAATATAAGTATGAATGTTCTGTGTGATCGTATTGATGCTATGTGCTAGATTATTAAATGTTGTGTGCTTTCTAATTTTTGATCTATATGATCTTAACGCTGCTGTGTGCTGCATTAAGATATAAACCTGTATGGTTGATACGTTGTGTGCTATTTGATATCTATGTTAAATTATTTGTAGGGCATTCGGGGATGCCTAAGGACAAGATAGATAGGCACATCCTTGTGCTAATTTATGCTTTCCCCTACACATCAATTACGTTAAAGCTACGAATAATTACTTAGTATTGTTTATACTCACCTTGTTGTTGTTTTAAATGATTATCCAGCTCGTAGGTAGCTGCCTGTTACTGGACCACAGAGCTTATCAATGCTTCCAGAATTTACGTCAGAGGTCGAGCTCTAGTTTTCATTTTTGATATTTTGGATTTGTACATATGTTGTACATTTGAATATACACGCAGGTTTTTAGTTTGAATGTTTTCAAACTTACTTTGCTTTCGCTTATGTTTATTTTATGAATGAGGCCTATATTTATAAAATGAGCGTGTATATATCTTTTATATTCTCTCCCTCCTCTATTTTTAGATTTTCTTTCGTATCATTTCTATAAATTATAATGTTTATCAAGGAAATTGGAATTTAAAAATGAGGTTTACATTAGATTTTTTGTTGTCATTTTCGATGGTTGAGCTCATAGAGGAGCTGGAGGGCGACACAATTTTGATTGTGTTTTAGGCTGGGTGTGGGTTATTAATTGATGCTCTACAACTTCTCCTACCGATTCGGGTTGTATGATCGACACTTCATGGTAGAGATGACTTATAAAGAGTTGCCTTATTAGTTTCTATAGGGGTTCGATATTGCCAGTTACTGGGAGGAATTGACTGGTTGGCTTGACTTTGATCCTAGCATATCAAAGGCTTCTCAGATTTTCTCTCGATTTATAAGATACATCCACCACGTCATCACGTCTACAATGTACCCACGCAAGGAAAGTGCGAGCAATGTGACCAGTCAAGACCTCCTCTTCCTTTACGACATACACCATCAATACCCGATCAATCTGGGGTACCTCCTGGCTCGATCCATCATGGACCAAGTATCTAGGTCGAGGACTGTGGCCCGCTTTGTCGGTCACTATACTACCCGCTATTGTAGGGTCTAGAGCGTTTTGATTCCCTTTCGCTGATGCATGTGCAGGTAGAGGCAGAGTACCTAGATATGACAGTGTTGTCCTATATGCAGATGATCATCAGAGTTCAGACTACAGAGTGCCTGCTATACAGGATACGAGGTGTTGTTGATGTTGATGCTCCTCTAATTGTAAAGGAAGGAAAGCAACCGAGGCACTAGCACCAGAGGCTTCATCACCACTGCTACAATATGGATAGTGCTTATAATTTGATTAGATACTGGCGCTCTAACAGTAGTAAAGCTCCACTCTTGTGACCATCCAACAGCAGCAGCAGACCACCTACTAGAAGCTGATGGTACAGAGTGGACATATATCCTAGACATATATATTCACTAGAGCATTAGCTGCATCATCTGTTCGAGCATATGCATATCCAACTACCGCCTTACCAATCATCTCTGTCATACTAGTAGTACAATCAACCATACCCCAATACTACCAACTGCTGCAGCAGCCAGATGATCATGAGAGTATTGATGATGTAGACGATTGAGGATAATAAGTCTCCTCTAGTTTTGACTTTGGGTTACTGTGTTGTGCCTTTGTTATTTTTATGTCATTGTGAACTATTGTTTTTTTCTCATTTTGCTTGTTTTTATTTATGTTCCTTCTTTGCAGGTTTCTTTTTTTATTTTGTTGTATTTGAATTCTCTTTAGATGTTTCCTTTTAATGTGAGTTCATGTTTTCTTTCTTTTGTAGTTCTTTGTATTTTTTTCTTCAAGGACTCATACTCGCCTTCCAAGGAAGTTTTTTATCATTTTTCATTTTTATTCTACTTTATCTTCATTTTCTCTTTAACATTGGGAACAATTTTTTGATCTAAGTGTGGTGAAGGGGGTTCATTAAAATGAAAAATATTTATGCCTTAATGGAACATCTAGCAGCTAAATTTCTACCCAGTTATGATTCTTTGTAGTAGATTGCATTGTTTTCAATCACATCGCCATAACTATCGATGCTCTTTAAAAAAATACGATTGTTGGATCAAATAACTATGCACTTTTGTATTCTTAGCCTTATCCCAATTTTGAGCACGACAAACCATTTTTAGGTGATTTTTTATTTTTATCTTGCGACTGTTCACACTCAATAATATTTTTACTGTCTTGTAAATATTTGTGGCTAACTGAAGTTGAGGTTATTGATTTGATGCTTTAAAAATATGCCCTTACTCTATTGAACCTAAACTCCATAAGCAACAAAGAAGGTAAAGTGGAAATCAAAGGTAAAGCTATATTCCTCTGTCTGGTAAGAAAGATACAAGTATGCAAAGCATCTCTGTCACGATGTTTCTTAAATAACAAAGGACAACCACCAAAAGTATGTGGTCTTTGCGTAAAAAAGGAAATCATTTGTGATAGTGGAAACCAAAAAACAAAAAAATGTTGTGAGAAAAAATGAGTTCGTAGCAATCGAGCAAGAGAAAAAATCGAGATGGAGCGTAAAATGCACTCGATAACACCAGTTAAATGAGGAAATTGAAATTTTTTAATCATGCTCGCTTTTAATTGTTGATATTTTGTGGTTGATTGCATTATATTTGCATTACAGTCATCGTCATATTACTTAGTAATAGTTGCATGATAAATTTTGGGACTCTTATGAACTTGGTTGGTTCACACATAGGGGGGATCTTCTCTGGGTGCAATTATGTATATGTTGATTAGTCAACCTATCAGTTTTTGTTCTTTGTCCATTGTTGGTTATGTGTTGTTTTTGAACTTATGCTCCTTAACTATATCTGGGACCATAGAGAAATTTATGATGCTAGGTGAACCACGATTGTATTATATGTTTTGAATATAATTTTTCAATATTTGCTTAAGGACAAGCAAAGGCTTAAGTGTGGTTAAGTATGATAAATGTCATTTTACACATATATTTCATACATCTTTTTATGACATTCATCAAGTTTTTGCCAATTCGGTAATATTTTTGCATAATTTCTGTAATTTTTATTTCTTCAGGTCATTCGTGGAACTTTAAGCTCAAAAAGGCATAATTTAGGTTGAAACAGAGTGGAAGAGTGAGAAAAGCGTGAACAGATGAGAGCAGATGGCTTGCAGAACGACCTCAGCAAACCATTTACCAAACCTTCCAACTCTTCTATAGTTCTAGAAGATACAGAAGGTTTTTGAAGAATCAAAACAGCCTGGGAAATGATTTCATCAAACTGTTTACCAGACCGTTTCAACTCAATAAAGTTCCAAAAAGTTACAGAAGCTTTTAAGGGATCAAAAAAATTTGCAAAATGGTTTACACGAAACTGTTCCCAAATTATTGCTTCAAGAAGAAGTTATAGAAGGTTTTTAACAAATTAGAATGGCCTGAGGAATGATTTATCCAAATCATTCCATAAACCAATTCAACTTATGATTTCAAGTTGTACATTAGTAAACAACCTACAAAACAGTTTCCCAGAATGTTTTGCAAGTCGTTCCAAACTTACTGTGCTGATTTTCAGGTTTCATATAAATAGTCTTTTTCAAAAAGACTAAGGAGAGCTTGGATTTTAGAGCAGTCAACATAGAAAGAAGGCAATTGCAGCATGAGAGGAGTAGAGATTTGAGTTAGAAAACCACCATACAATGAGATTCCTGATATAGATTGTAGATTGGTTAACTCATGTAAGCAATTCCATGGTTACTTTTGATATATTGGTTTTTACTTGTTTTGGTTATTTGTTTAGTCATAGTATGAACTAAATTTACATGAATATCTACATTAGACGAGTCCTTTGATGGATTATGTTTCATGATTTAATTGTTTCTTGGTTTTAATGATAATTATTGAGATTTAACTATGTCGTTAGTGAATGTTTTGCCTTTGAGTTGAATTGTTTAGTTGATTGAGAAATTCTTATGTGAATTAGGTCTTGCATAATTGAAAGGAGCTGCCTACAATTCTGGAGATAGAATTATAGAACTCCTTTGTATTAGTGTAGAGCTAATAGAGGAATGTATGAAGCGATAATACTGGATTAGGCATTTTAGATTAAGAAAGATTTTGGCTAATCAACTTAGTCTTAGTTGTTAATTTAATCGAGAGGTACTTTAACATAGAATAGACATTCTCACGGTACAATACTCATTAAGAATCAAATAATTAAGTTACACACATATGAAATCTTAGGAGGAGTTGGGTCTAAATATCTTCTTTGTTTCCATTTGCATTTGCCCAATTCTTCTGCATAGCTTTTGATTCTTTGTAATTTGCCTACTTTATTTTTAGTGTTATTATTTCCAGTTGATAGTTTTAATTTAAAAACAACTCTTGCCAGATTAGATAATAGATTAAGCTGATAGCATTAGTACTTGTCCATCTCTATGGGATCGATACTCGATACTCCGATTGCTATATTACTTTTTTATAGGTACACTTTCCTAGCGAGCTATGGAATTAACACTACACCTTATTTTTCGTATCAGGTTTAATCCTAGTTAGCTCACAAACATGATTTTCTTAACGGGCTTGGCTTAACTTAAATTCAAACTTTGTTTTATCCATGGATGTTATAATTTTCGTGTATGTTTGGTTGAGTGTGATGAATGAATATGCATGGTGCATTCATGGGCCTTGTGTTTTTTAATTCTAAATGGTGCATGCGTGCCTCGTAAGGATTATTGAAATTTATATTTAAGCGTTTAGGATAATATTTAAGATGAAGACGACATGCCCATGACGTTCAAAGCCACAGACCAAATTAGAGAGCCCAAAACCATTCGGAGTTTGAGCCTACATGCAAGAAGATCGACAAGGCTATTAGGCTAGATCTTAGTTGTAGGATGTTTAGGTCCATGATTATCACTTTTACTTTTATGCACAATCTTTCTATGATATGCATGAATGAATGACAAAGCGTTTGCCTTGTAAGCCATAATTAAAATGAATCCCTAGAAATAGTAACTCACAAAGTTGCCTTCTAAATTTGAAACATGTCAAGTATCTCGAATGTTGGTCACGTACGCTACGAATCCTAGGTATACCCTTCTTTCTTGGTGAAGCGTGGGTTGTGAATGTCAGTTATACTTAACATGGAAAGTTATGGACGCATCTAGGCAATATGAAATGGGATTTTTTATTTAAAACTTGAATGTGTTTACCCATTTTATCCAAAAGTCATGCACTGGGCACGATTGGGTGTTTTCTTAGCTAAGTAGCTTAACTGCTAGGTGTACAAGTGCAGCTTGACTAGGGTGTTGTTTTAAAAAGTGAATCTTGGCCCTCTAGATCAATAACAAACTATCTAAAGGAATATTTGTTCAAATTGTGGGATTTTTAAGGACTTAACTAAATTATTTGATCTTATTCTACAAGCTGAAACATGACACAATGAAATAATAAGAATGCCTTGATACTACAAACTGTCCTTGAAAGGGATAAAACGGTTTATACAATATTAACTATTCTTAAAATATGAGAAAAGTTCTCAAAAGTGAGAGAAATTTATATGTGTTGAACAACAATAACCTTAAGAGATTTATGAGAGACTTCACTACCATTTAAGGGGAAACCTTTGAGAAAAATGGAATGACTCTAATGTGACCTATCTTATGGCCACAATGGTGTCCAAATTGCAAAGGCAATTCATTGACCTAGAGGCATATGAGATCATGGTGCACTTAAAGAGAATGTTATAAGAACAAAGAAATAAAGGCAATGAACTAGGCAAGGCACAACTCATAGAACTTATTAGACCTAGTGGGAGCAAACTTAAGGCCCAATTCAACTCCAAGCTTAAAAGGAAGGGGAAAAGGAAGAGAAATTTAAAACCTATGCGTCCTAAGCGCAATAGGACTCAAATCAAAAATCTAAAATCCTTCTAAGGCAAGTACGACAAAGCTTAAAAAAGCAAGAGTACCTATTTCCATTGCAACCAAGTCGGTCATTGGAAGAAGAACTTAAAGCTCTATAAAGAAGAGAAAAAGAGGAACGAGACCAAGGCGCTAGTTCAAGCATTTAAGTTAGTATGTTTAACTATTTCTATCACTTTAGTGCTAGGTACTAGTTGTGGATGTTCTAACATTTGCTTTGCAAATGTATAGGTACATGAAAATAGGTTGTTGCTTAAATGAAGAGAAGGATAAGCTTTTTTCGTGGAGGTTAAGAAGCATATAGTCTCTCATTGATCATCCTCTTCAAAACTCAGATTTTAGGATTCAAAAACCCTTTGTCAAGTATTGTTACATTGTTCATAATGGTTAGATATCTAGTTTTGAATTTTAATTTTACTATATTTATAGTAGTTATGCAAGTATTCCATAATATCCATGATTGTCTAAGTACTCTATGATTGACTAAGTATTCTAAGTATCTTTGGAATAATTATCTAGTACGTATGAAACTAAATATATGATAAAGGATTCTTAGAACTGTTTTAGCCATATGAGCTAAGTATGTATATAGAAAGATAATTTTTTCATTTAGTATACATGAAAAGGGGAAACGTGTGCATCAAAACTTCAAGAAATTAGTGTTTGATCAGTACACGAGCTATCCTTATGTATAAGATGATTATTAAAGTTGTCATGTAGTACATGTAGATAAGAAAAACATGTACATCATGACTTCAAGCAAGAAGTGTTTGATTAATACATGAG
Source organism: Breynia disticha f. nivosa (assembly GCA_948193385.1). Classification (NCBI taxonomy): domain Eukaryota; kingdom Viridiplantae; phylum Streptophyta; class Magnoliopsida; order Malpighiales; family Phyllanthaceae; genus Breynia; species Breynia disticha. The sequence continues at coordinate 6,991 of CANYCX013356300.1, read as the reverse complement.
CTATCGTTATATGAAAAGATGAATAACTAAATAAAGTGACTTAATGAGTCTCATGCTTGCAAATTCATTTTGATCGATTAAACATACTAAACCAAAGATATTGAACCAAGTTTTGAAAATCATAAAAGTGTGATTAACCCTATAACTCGTTTATCTTAGAACATAGCCATTTGATTTATGTGTCCAAAAGATGAAATGGAGATATATGACATACTTAATAATAAGTCAAACACTCTTCCTAAATTAAAATTGGTCATTGCACAAAAGGCTTTTATTGTGCACCAATCAAAAAGCAATTTGAACCAAAGAGAGATATGGTAAAACCATTAACTCTAGGTTGTTTAAGGATTAAGGGTTGATGTCACAAAGTAAAGCGATTAACTTGTGAGTATGTAAGAGTATATATATATATATATATTAACTTATGAGTATGTAAGAGTCTAAATCCATAATTTGCTTGTTTTGTGAATATTTCTCAACCAAAAATTGAGAACAAAGTAGTTTTTGCTCAATTAGACTAATATCTTTCTTAAGAGATCATCTTTTCAAGTAGAATAGTGGGAGCTAGATCTATGCATCATGAATTCCTAAAGAAATGAATGATTGGAAATAGGATTAAGTTCAAAAAGAGTTGTAGACCAAGAACCTATTTACATAAAACAAATCTAAGGAAGATGAGAAAGCATCAATAATGAAGCAAGTATCAACATACGTGGAATCCTTAAATTCAAGAAAGCATTCATTTGAGTTAGCTTCATTGAAAGTAAAGGTATGTGCATATAAGGAAGCAAATAGAACCATGGTGTTTCAACTATGTAGATGTTATCCTGTTAATTGAATAAGTGTTCTATCAATACTTTAAGTAATGGGCAGAAGTGTTTGATCAATTAATGAATTAAGTTAAACCAAGTTGATACAAGGTATCAAAATCTATAATGATAAATTATATTGGTTTAATTGGAACTAAGTATACATACTAGGCATGTGCTTAATATGTCTAACTTGAACAAAGATAGCTTATCTTTGTGTCAAGAGTTGATTTTATCAAAAAAAAAATAGCTTCATCAGAAGTCAATGAGGTTTTGCTACTGATTCTATAAAAAAGGTTATCAAATATACTATCAATAAGCACCACATGCTAAATTTGCAGTTAGTGAAAGTTTATAGCTTAAAGGTGTCACATGCTAATAGTAAAATTCTTAAGAGTTAAACTAAGTAACTAATTCAAAATATAGAATATAAATAGGTTATAGCAAGTTTGTCTATATGCAAAGCTATGGATTAAGGAATTTCTATATTGGCTTAGGAATGATCCTAATCATCCTATTTCCATTAGAAATTTAATGTGATAGTAAAGAAGTCAATGCACAGGCTAAGGAATCTCAATCACATCCTAAGTCCAAATTATTATTTAGGAATTTTCACATTGAATGATAGATTTAAGATCAAAAAAGAATTTTGTCAATAATAACACAGTTGATTATTAACAAGATAGTTGTCTCTACTTCAAAATGAGAGGATATGTAATATTTCTCTCATTTAGATGAAACCTAATTGGGCCTAGTGCTAGTGGGAGGTTGTTGGTGTAAGCCCTAGTCCTAAGCATTGTCTATAAACTACATTCATAGTTAAGTCGGTTCATTTTATCCCTTTATTATATATGTGCACAAAGAAAGAATAGAATTCCATGATTGAATATCTCAATGCTTAAGTTGGCCATATGTGAGGCACATACTTGTAGGACCTTGAAGCAAGAGATTTTATTCTAAATGCCCCTAGTCGGTCACTACTATGGGAATAGTAAGTGAACTAAGGCTAGCATGCTCTTTCTAACTTAGTGAGTTCGTTCCTACACAACAAATGACATGGGATGTCAGTCAAAAATCATGAATACATGTCTAAGACATGGTATTTCGATTAGATCCACCAATGAGAACAACTACATAGTTCAGAATCATAAGTAATTCTCATATGCAAGTCTTACATCAGAGTTCTTAGATATGAAATCACTATGAAACTCTAGATGAATTTTTTGTATAATTTGACATACACCTAACGTACCTGTAAAAGGGTAACAAGTATGGTTATAATTGGGAATGCATTGGTTCTTGTTAGAGAGCATGAGAGAAGTGAAGGAATTATCCACTCTCGAGGAGAGAGAAAATGCCCTGATCACTTGATTGGTGAATTAGAAAGAGTGTGGCCATACCCAAATGAACTAATGGCTTTCATTTATCTAAAAGAATTAGGTGTCACTGGGATATCAAGAAAAGGAATTACCTCAATAAGGATGATTGTCCTGTGTCTTATGTAATTCTGCTATTAAGGGTAAGGGACAATGTAAAATTGCTTCAGGTCAAACGGGTGTCACAAAATCTTCATTTAATTTGGGTTGTCATAACATTTTGCTAGAGTTTGTTTATGACCTTTAAGAATTAATCATTTCTAATGACAACATTAAATGGAGCTATAGGATCGCACGCAAAGATTGTATCTGAAAAGGGTAAATTGGTATTTCAATTTTGGACGTATATTTGGGCCATTTTAAGGACAAATATAAGAGGCTTCAAAATATGTTAATTGAACAAAGAATAGGCCCAACTATAGATGGGTACACATCCATGCTATGGTTAAATGTTAATTATGTAAATCATTAAGTAACTAATCATAAGGATAAAAGAATTTAAAAAAGAATTAGGACAAAATAATGTAGATCACGTTTTAGGACATATGTTGTCCTAAAAGTGTGATTCAACATTATCTCTTACTTATCCTTGGTTGATTGATAAGATTTAGAAGTTGAATATAATTCTAATCTACTTCAAATTGATCAAGACAAGGATAAGGTAGGATAGAGATAAAGACTATGGTTTTATCTCTCCTCCTTTCTCTCCTTTTTTTTCCTCCTTTTTCTCATGGACGTGCATTATATAAAGAAGAGGCATTCTTTCTTATTTTTCATCTATCTCTGCTGAAGCTTGGCTTCCCAAGGTGAGAGAAATTTTATTTTATTTTTTACTAACTTTTGTTGTCGTGTATAACGATTCGAGCTAGCACTCGTCCTTTTCAGGAAAGGCTAGTGTGCGTGTGTGAGCATAGAGGGAGATCACATACAACTAGCTCATTTGTGACACGAGTTTGGTGACTTGAAGGTTGTAAAGCCTGGTTCATATATAGTTGTTACGTAATTAATTCACCTCGAATCATTTCTATATCAAGTTTTAAGGTATAAAACTCTAAACTAGTCTTCTAGTTAACATATAATGTGCATGGATTTTGGGACTCATTTTTCTATGGCTATTTTCGTGTTATTTGCAAAGAATACCGTTATGTCAACTTGAATTTTAAGACATAAGAAAAACTCAACACGTGTAATCAATCTAAACCCTAATTAGGAATGTTTTGATCCCAAAATTGTATGATTGATTGTGTTTATTCGTAAACATTTAAACATCAATGATTCATAATAATCAAACAATAAAAAACATGATAAAAAAGAAAAGCAATAACATGAATGCAATTTGAGGAGAGAGAGAAGGTCACCCGAAGCTTCTATCTAATCCATTTAAACTCTAGTTTTTAGCCTGAAAGACAATAGCAATTATGTGAGCTTCTAAATGAATGAGCATACACTTATAAACCTATATTCAAAGCATATACAATAACTTTTTTAGTATACACGTTCTTAGATACGTTTAAATACTTGTGAACTTTCACTTAATGAATTATCTTCACTCATTGGATTATATCCTATATTTCTTAACATTCAATTTATTTACTTCAGTACTAATACGTTCTCTTCAACCTCTTTTGATTTAATGTTTATCTACCATATTTCTTTATTTTACATTCTTACCATCTAAATGTATATTCCATATGTTTTCTATCTTTAAAATCTTACAACATACTTGTGCCCTAAGAAGACATTCCACTGGAACATGCCCTGCATTTTGTAAATTTTGTATACCTTAAATACATATGATTATCAAATGAAATAAACTTATAATTAGAGACGTACCAAAAATCTTTTTATAGTGGGGGCACCAAATATTCAACAAGAATGCAATGTTACAATAAAACATTCAACAATACTACAGTGTTGCGGCAAGACTGCAAATTCATCGGCCAAATTTTATAATATATTTTTTTTAGTCCTCTTAGGAAAAAAATACAATAATAATAAATGATGAAATAAAAAATTATCTATATATTATCACAATATATTATAAATTTTGGTCAAACAATTTGAAATGAAACGAATATTAATTAGGATAAATTTTTTTTGTTTAGTTTTCAATAGAACGACGGAGGAATAAAGTAGCATATGTACTACACAAATTTATAACTATACATCATCCGTAAATTCATCCTCATACAAGCTAAACGTAAGATTTTATATCTAAATTTAAATTTTAAAGAAAATATTATTTAAGATTGTTGTTAAATTTTAAACTAATATTTTTGTAATATAAATTTAAAAAAAAATAAAAAATCAAATTTAATATTTATTTAACATAAAAATTGTATAGCTTGATTGTAACACCGTAATACCCATTTAATAATATATTTTTTATTCATAGAAAATGGGAAAAAGTAGATGTTGGTAGTTTAAAAAGTTGTAGTTATCAATTCCAAAACCCATAAAGCAAGCAATTTACAGCTACCAAAATGGTGGTTTATTCATTCTTCCTTACCCTTCTAACTTCGTCGTCTCTTTATCTCCTCCACGAATACCAACCTCAACAGCAAGTCAGCAACCCAGCCTCCGTGATTCACTCGTCCTTCACAGCTTACAGTCTGTCGTCTTCCTCTCCACTCATCGGAAGCAAGTGGTGCCCCCACCGGACAACGGTGGTCGGTGGGGGCACATCCATTGAAGGATGGACGGAAACCTTACGAAATGGGCTGCCGCCAACGCCTGCCCCCATTTGCGTCCGTCCCTGCTTAATCATCTCGTTAACCAATGAACAATCGTTGTTAAACGTTCATTGCACATTAGCCATTACTATTGAATAGTTTCATAGAACAGATAACCATTGATAAATCTTTGCATTCAATTTGATAAAACAGTAACCATACCATTATGTAAGCAAACATGTGCAAATGCATATGACTCCAATTGTTATTCTATAATTGATGAAAACTGAAATTTGATAAATTATTTATAATGCACCTTTGTAGTTCTTTTCATTGCACCTTTATACTTCTTCCCATTGATCCTTTAATTTTCTACTTATTGCACCTTTTTTCACTTACCTATGACACCATTATTTTGACCAGAAGATCCATTGCACAAACTCGTTGGTCTATTAATTTAGAATAAAATTAATATGATCAGGTGAACTCATCACATGTCATCAACTCAACCCTGGAAATTATCCCTATTACATTCATATCTATTATTTATAGATATAACACATGCATGTATTCACTTATTCCATAATTATAAACCACAAAATTAAATTTGGATAGTATATTTACTTGTTCGTGACTGATAATCCACTATAGGGTATTTCTTTTACTATCCTTTGCACGTTCCTATTTCTATTCTTATATACAATTTTAGCCCAATTGAGCACTTGTACAATGAAATGAAACTAGTTATACATATGAATGCACTATATGTCATAAATGCAAAAAATAGAAATCAGTTTTTTCGGCCAATTTTAAAAGGGCATATTTCTCATATTTTAATTCCATTTCTAATGAAATTTGAATATCGTATTCCTTGTTATATGTAATTCATTGAAGTATCCAACACCAATATTTAATTTTGATTCTAACATACTGAATAACACGGGACAATATTCTGTGTCAAAACTATGTACTTTCCTATCCAATTTCATCATAAAATCACAAACAATTACCAATCATCATTTTTAATATTTTGGCTTTTTTGCTTGTTATAGACTTACTATAGTTCATATATGGAAACTTTGAAACCCATATGGTTCATCCTATGTTGTTCACAAGAATTCCTGCAAGTGATAACACTTTTTCACCTCCTTAACCACAACTTACTGTCGTACTTTCGTATTTTCACCATATCTCACCCAATTAATATCTAAATTGATTTATTCAATTTGATATGTTTTGTAGACATGTTATAGTTTCTAAATTTGTATGGTTTGATAATTAAATCATCGAACAGAAAGGAAACCACTTTTTGGAATTGATTGTTTTAGGTCAAAAACAGAACATGATTTCATTTGAAAAATCATGTTCCCATTGTAAATTTCATTTGGTTCTAAGATTAATTTTATTAATTTACTCAACCTATTACCATGAAAGTTTTAGTCAATAATTCATCCTACAACTATTTTTAAAAATTTGAAACTTTCAGCACAAAAATTTAAAATTCGTTGGGTTTAGAAATTTACTTGCTCTTACGATGAAATCTATAATTTTTGCTTTCAAAACAGCCGCAAAGCCTTTTGTTTTGACTTACGAGTGTTTGAAGATCAGTTATGGAGAATTTTATAATTAAGTTGAAATAAAAGGTGAATATGGATATATGTATATGCATTTCTTTTATTTATCATTTTTCTTTCTTAACTTTCATTTTAGTCCTTGAAATTTTACTATGTCGCTTCTCACTCTTATTCCTTTATTTTATTCAATTCTTCAAATGTTATTGAATGTCATTTAAATATCCATATAGTGCTAAGATATTAGGGTGCTCATGGGACGGGACGGGGATCACAAATCTCCAGTCCTGTTCTATGGCTCAGGGATTTTATTTTCGAAGATCCAGACCAATTCCATAAGTTGAAAATCTCTGCTCCATCCCATCCCAAAATTTCGAGACGGGATGAGGCAAATATTAAGGAATTCAGGATGGAGAAAATGATTTCGAGATGGGACAGATATTGAAGATTTTTCATAAATGGCTTAATTTTTTACAAGAAACAACAAGGAAAAATATCATCCACATAAAATTTAACAAAGAAAACTCATTATAAGTAGCACAAATAAAAAAGAACTAAAAAAA
>CANYCX013355355.1:0-15828 GCA_948193385.1 Breynia disticha f. nivosa | reverse complement strand
TCAAAAACGGCTAAGTGAGGTATAAAAGAGGTGTAATTCTGGGAAGTATACACACAACCTTAGAAACATATTGAGCTTTCTTGTAAACAAAATTTCCATTCTTTGACAATCATTTGAGCTAAAACTCCTTAAGTCTTTAGAGAAGCTATTTGTAATAGTTTGGAAGTGCTTGTGAGTGCTCTTTTGCTGAGATTAATTTTGTTGTAGTGTGAGATATTGTAAGTGATTATTGTTTGTTGAGTTATCACTTAACTTGAAAGTGATTTGTAAGAGAAAAATCATAGTGAAAGTTGGTAAATCCTTAGTAGAGATACTAAGGTAGTGAAGTAGGAATGTTTAGTTTCGAACCACCATAAATTCTTGTGTTGATTCTCCCTTCCGTATCTCTTTACTTTACAAGTTCACATTAATTCCGCAAAATCAAAGAAAAGGTCACGGTTCAAGATTTAACCCCCCTTCTCTTGAATCCTACATGATATAGAGTTTAGGTTATTTTAAGTATGAATTGAACACTATTTTACCCATATTAACACATTCATTAAACAGAATACCCATGATTAAATCTTCATCTTAAGCTTTGTGATGGTTAAATACCTAAGATATTTTATTTCATTACGTTTTTCATAGATTTTTAATTCATTTTTTTAAATGTTTATTAATTTAGTATTAAACACTTGCTCTTTAAACATTGTGAATTTAATTTTTTATTAATTTTTTACCTAAAATACTTTTCATTTACTTTAATTATTTTTTTTTCTTATTCTCTTTTTCAACACATACTTTATATAAAAGAATAAATAAGTTATTTTATATCTTATTTATTAGTTTTATTAATTTATATGAAAAATTCAAATTAACAAATTTTAACGAACAAAAAGAATAACAAAGGCTACCGACTATTAATCTTAATTACTAATCTACCCCTATCATGCCTACTTAATTCTTTGCTCTGGCTTGCCACTTTATCCACTTTCTGGGTTGGGTATTAAAGTCATTTAGGCCAGAATTAACAAATATAAGTAGGCATATTAATGGAGAGGTGATAATTTGACCCATTGGTTTGGGGACTTTTATGGTGAGTCCCCTCAAAGAAGGGACTCATTAAGACAACGATTTTGGATCGTTCGATTCTGTGAAAATAAATTTGAGTCTTTAATTTATTCAGTAAAAACAGTTTTAAATTTTACGTAATATGTACATTTCAGTTAAATGAAGAAGAGACCTCATTGAGGCTCTTTCTTCGGAGCCTCACCGTAAAATTTACCCATTGGTTTACCATCAATTCGTACTATCTTCCTAAAAATAGAGAACCCGTCATGGGATAGATTTATTTTTTTTTGTCTGAACTACGAGGTATCCTGAACACCGTTATGAGATAGATTTATTATTGTTTGTTTCTTAAGACTTTGTTTGGGGCCACTTGAAGAATGAGGCCAAACATATATTACAATTTTTCCCAACTTGGAATGACCATCATATTTGGAAATCTCGAGGGTTGGTCTAGTGATAATAATAAGGTATTCGTATTTTGATGATCACAGATTCAAATTTTCGATAGTCCCCTTAGAGTGAGGCATATGTAAGTACCACTGTAAGTGCTCTTCGAGTCCGATAACTTTTCCTGACCTTAGACCGAGATATCTCCTCTCACCCTAAATTTTTGTAACAAAAAAAAATCATATTTAGAATATTTTTTTTGTTTTAACTTTTTTCTACAACTACAATTAACTACGGTAAAATCAAGAAAAACGAGTGAATAAACAATTAACTGTGGTAAAATTAAGAAACTTACATGGAGTATAATAAAAACTTATCTTCAGAATAAACACAACTATGAATTGAATTAGATTATTAATGTAATAAAAAAATAAATAAATTCTTAATTTTTTTAATAACATATTTTAAAATAAAATTAATTTTGGCATAAAAAATCATTCCTTAATTAACATTCTTTGCATCATCTGAAACCCCCACATATCACCAAATTTACAGAATTTGCCATTTGACTGAGTTTGTCCTTTCTATATATCCAAAACCTCAATACATCCAAACATACCCTAACTACGAGGAGGCCTTTGACTGATGTCATCGACAGCACGACATCCACGTGTCATCATACCCTTTGTTCCAACACCAACTGTACACGTGTCGAATCATTACAATACTTTTCTTCTTCTTTCACAACAATACCCCTAATTCACGCTCAAATCTACACTTATACCCACATTTCTTAATTAACTTCACCCAACATTCATAATTAAAAATTATTCCCTAAAACAATATTATTAGAATTACAAAATAATGCATAATTTTTACCCATATATAAAAATTAAATTTTTTTAAAAAATTCAATAAATTAAAAATAAATATAAAAATAAAAATAAATAATATTATAAAAATACACGACAAAAAAAGATACAAATAGATGCATTTATTTAGTGAAACCCAATCATAAAACAAGTATGATGGCAATTTGGTAAGTTACAATAAGCAATAGTAAAATGAGAGAGAGAGGGTTTATTGTGAAGAGTTGAGAGAAGGGAAGAGAAGTGTAGTGAGGGTTTTTTGTAAGCATATTTTTTCAAACCTCAGCACAAAACACATTCACAATAACAAACAATATTTCTCTCTTTAACATCTTTTGTTTTGTGTTTAGGTTTGGTGGGTTTGTTTCATAACAAGTCTTTATTTTCAGGTCAAGACTTTATCTTCTCTCTCTCTTTTACTCTTTTGTCTTATATTCATTTCATGTTTTGTATATTCGTATGATCATGTTATTTAAGTTCTGGTATAATTAAAGGCAATTTATTTGTTATTGATTGATGGGCTGTTTGATCTTTTTTAGTTGGTGGTTTCTATTGTTGCTTTGTTTTTTTGTGCTGTGAATGCAGAGCTGTGTTGTTTGTTAGTTTGTGGTGTTAAAGCTGTGAAGTTTAAGTTGTTTAAGAAGTTTTAGTTTGATTATTAGTATGAAAGTTTCAATTTTTTGGTGTGTAGATGGTATTTCTTTCGGGGGTTGGCCGCGTTTGTGGGTTTTCTTGGGTTGTTTTGTTGACAGAGCAGAGTTTTTAGCAAATTATTGTTGATTGCACTCACTTATAATCACATGTATTTGAACCTGGTAAGTATTTACCAGTTTAGAGCAGCTAGTGAATAATTGGCTACTGAAATGAAAATAGCCAGTTGGAAATAGTGTGGGATGTAGTTGTTTAATGATATTGAAACCTGGTATTTCTATGTTCGGATCACTTCTTTTGAGGAAAGATTTCATATAAACTTATGCAACTTATTGATAATTAATTGATCGAGTAACAGAAGAATACTTCACATGTTGAGCAAGTTTATGATGAGTAACAGAAGAATGCTTCACAATTAATTGAGCAAGCTTATTTTACTAACATTTTTCTTTTGAAAATTATGGAAGGGAGCTGCATGTGCTGGGGTTGCCTTTTCTTTTGCATGATAATGAGCTTGTTTGAATCTGGCTTGTGGGTTCAATGTTTTTTACTTCTTGTTAGTAAACTGGCCATGACCTCCACCGTCTCTCTTCTATCTGATTTGCATTTTTCGATCCTACTTCTGTGTTGTATTGTGTTCATTGACTTTGAATTGATGAATGCAGCTATGGATGAATATTGAAATAGGATAATGTAATCATAATTTTATTTGAAGAAGTTGTCATCGGTTGGAATAGAATGGCAACTGAGAGTCCTATGAGGATGGTGGATGGAGCTGGAGCAAGAAAGTGGCCCTCCTCAACAGAAGCTGCGATGCTTGGATCACCACTAAAAGATTTGGGAGCCGATGAAATGGGATTGCTTCTGAAGGGTTACAAATTACGTGGAGATCAAACAGAAAAAATGCCGAGTCGAAGTGGCAGTGCACCACCAAGTATGGAAGGGTCATTTGCAGCTATACGGAATGTTCTTTCCCAACAAAACTTTAGCACGAGTGCGAGCTTTGAAAGTTTAAAGCATGCTTTTGAAAATTATGAGTCGGAAGAGCAGCTGCGTTCAGATCCAGCCTATTTTGCTTATTATTGCTCTAATGCTAACATGAACCCTAGGCTTCCTCCTCCTGTTATATCTCGGGAAAACCGACGCTTGGTGCACCATATGGGTGGATTTGGAAATAATTGGAGGTCATCTTTAGATGACAGTGAGTCTGTGCAGATGTCACGAGGCTCCCTTTCAACACATAAGGAAGAGCCTGAGGAGGACAGGTCACCTAGAGAAACTTCAGAAAATAGTTGTGTCACTGTGTCTGATCAAAGCACTATATCTTCAGCTGCTCGACACAAAAGTCTGGTTGACCTTATACAGGTTATTTTTGTGCTGCGCTCTTGTTCTTATTCTTATATATCGGAGAATTAAGTAAGTGATAAATACCTAAAAGTCTAAGAATACCTAAAAGTCTAATACTGTTGTCTAATGCTCTAATGGAAATTTTTGTACCAATTAGTGTTGGATTTTCCTTTCAAGTTCTAGTTATTTGTTAAGCCTGATAATTGGTTCCATACTTCAATTTGGAAATGTGCTTATATTTGAGGTCAGGTATACAATTGATACCATTGTTTTTCTTCTATTGATAGGAAGAGATTTATTCTCAAGAAGGTAGGATTAATATGTGATAATTTCCTTAAAATGTATCCTGAAAGTACAAAATTTAACTAGTTTTTTGTCTTCCTTGTGGTATAGGAATGACGAAGTAGTGAAAGGGCATTAATAAGAACCTTGAAGTCATTGTTTGTAGTCCTGTGGAAGTGCAATACATCTTGTTTAGCTTTGGTTTATCTACAGTACATTTACATGTCTGCATCTTCATGTGTAAATGTTAAGGATACAACTTTATTACCTGAAAATGACCTTGTCTCAATTGATTGTATGTTATTGTTTCAAATATTTTATCCAGTTTGAAGCAAATTTCCTTTGGATTTGGAAGGTGCATCAGTTCATTAAACAAGATATTCACTATATATTGTGAACTTAACTTTGTTTGATCAGCATGGATAAACTTGTTACAAGTTCATAAAGAATTAATGTTTCAAGTTCATCCGTTGATATCTATGGAGAATTTTCAGGAGGACTTCCCTCGTACCCCTTCTCCTGTTTACAGCCAATCTCGGTCCTCGAGCCACGCAGCAGAGGAAACAACAGATCATGATGTTCATGCCATTTCATCAAGTATTTCTGCTATGAATATTTCAAAAGCACCAGAATCAAATTCGGGTTCCTCAGATGTTTGTGATGATAGTGCTCTGGAGCATGCTCTCAGGTTAGTTTCTGGTCCCTCAGGTCCTGCTTTCTCGGGCCCTTCACATCAGGATTTCGCACCTCACCTGGTAGATAATTACAGTGCTAAAAGCAGTGCAGAAAGTGATAGCTCAATTAAAGCTCAAGCAGGCATTGGCGGAGCAGATCTTAGTCTGAGAAACAAGCTAGAGGATCAGCAATCTTATGGTAGGAATATTATGCAACATCATCTACCTACGCAACAAGGGGACCCTTATCAGTCACTTGCTAGTCCTCAGGGAATGAACCAGTCTCACGTGGGTGTGGAAAAACTTTCATATGGTCACCCCAAGTTCTCCATAGAGGGACACTCATCACTGAGCTCTGCTACTCACAACCCTCCTGTATTTGCATCAACAGGAGGTTATGTGACAGCAGGGCCTTCATTTTTTCCCAACTATCACCCGTCTGGTTTATATCCTCCGCAATATACGTTAGGAGGTTATCCTATGGGTTCTACGATGCTTCCCCCATTTATGAGTGGGTATCCTTCTCATGCTACTATTCCTATGCCATTTGGTACTGGCTCTGGCCAAAACTTTGATGGTCGAGGTGCTTCAGCAGGACAAAATATCCAACAACTAAATGGTTTACAGCATGGAGGAAAGTTCTATGGGCAGCATGGATTAATGCTGCAACCATCCTTTGTTGATCCTCTTCACATGCAGTATATTCAATATCCTTACGGAGACATATATAATGCAGCTCAACACAATCGTTTTCCTTATGGGGGTGCTACTGGCAGTCAGATTGATTCTGTTATTCCGCAAAAGGAGTCTGCTATTGGTGCTTATTTTGGTGATCTGAAACTTGAGCCTCCAACAAATGGAAGCCTTAGCCTTCCAAGTCCAGGAAGAGGTGGTATTGCTGGTGGCAATTATTTTGGAGGTCATGCAAATATGGGTCTCATGGCCCAGTTTCCAGCATCACCTCTCGCCAGTCCTGTTTTGCCATCATCTCCTGTTGGAGGAATAAATCATCTAGGTCGGAGAAATGATCCGATGTTTCATGGGGGTTCAAGTAGAAATGCTGGAGCATATGCTGGAGGTCAAGGACAAAGAGTTAATAGCTTCGATGACCCCAAAAGGCATTACTTTCTTGAAGAACTAAAATCAAGCAATGGTCGGAAATTTGAACTCTCTGATATAGCCGGCCGTATAGTTGAATTCAGGCAGTGTTCTAAACCAAGTTTGTTTTATGTTCATCTCAATAATGTGACTGCCATACGTGAGATTTTTGCGTGATTGATTTCAGTGTTGATCAACATGGGAGTCGATTTATTCAGCAAAAGCTAGAACATTGCAGTATTGAGGAAAAAATCTCTGTCTTTAATGAAGTTATTCCTCATGCCCCCAAATTAATGACAGATGTCTTTGGGAATTATGTGATTCAGAAGGTGATCATTATAATTTACTGACTTAAGATGTTTCCTCAGCCTTTCTTGTTCTTCGTGAACCTTTAAACTTAAGTTTAACTGGGATCATTAATATTGGCTGAACTGTATTTTATCATTCTCTGCCACAGTTTTTTGAACATGGGACTGCCGAACAAGGGAAGGAGCTTGCAAACAAACTAGCTGGACAGATGGTGCAGTTAAGTTTGCAGATGTATGGTTGTCGCGTGATACAGAAGGTATGTTGAAGTAATATCATTTGTTTGTATACTTGGGCCTTACCTTATTGCATTTAACAAATGGTCATAACCCATCAAATAGCTAATGATATTGGCAATTAGGAGAAGGATCATGAATTTTTATATCGGGAAGAAGGAATTTTTATATTGATAAAATTGACATAAACTTTCAACTATTATTTTTCTATAGCACATGGCATGTGTTCACTGTTGGAGGATTTCTTCCAGACATTTCTCATCCAAACTGTCTTCAAAAGTTAAATTGTATGTTATTTGTCAGGCTCTTGAAGTGATTGAACTTGATCAGAAAGCCGTACTTGTGCGAGAGCTTGATGGACATGTTACAAGATGCGTACGTGATCAAAACGGAAACCACGTAATACAGAAATGTATAGAATGCATACCTGCAGAGCACATTGAATTCATTATTTCTGCTTTTAGAGGCCATGTGGCCACTCTTTCAACTCATCCTTATGGATGCCGTGTAATTCAGGTAACCTTTTGCTTGGTGCATTGGTTTATATATTCTTAATTCTTCTGCAGTTCTCATCTTCAGTGCTTTAAAACTTTTTATGTTCTTCCTTTGATATAGAGGGTGTTGGAGCATTGCCCAGATGACAATCAAAGTCAATATATAATCCATGAAATCTTGGATTCTGCTTACCATCTTGCACAGGATCAGTATGGAAATTACGTGACCCAGGTTTTTATTATTCTAACTGTGTTTTCTTAAATGACATGTTTTTGCATGTGATATATGAAGGTCACTTTATACCTGTATCATTTTTTTTCTTTTATTGCAAAATGTGTATTCCATCCATGTGCATGTATACATTGTTTTGAGATGCAAATTTTCTTTTTATTATGCCTGTCAATTAACAGAATTTTCCATCTACAAGTTGCACCAATAATTATTATCTTGACGAAAAATAAGAAGAAAAAAAAATTAACTAAGTGATTTAGGTGCCCATATGAAGAAACAGTGATTTTTTAAAACTTGCTATATGTGGATTGGTGACACGACAACCATTGTTTATTAATTGGAGATGTGATAAGTTGTTCCAGTTGCTACTCTTGGATACGTGATGAGGCATGCACATATAGTTCAGTATTAAAAGACTTGGAGTTAAGATGGAAATTTTTGCTATACTGGATTCCTAATGTTTGAGAATCCTTCTTGATCATGTTTGCTAAAATTTAATGCATCTTTTAATTGAGTATGGTCTATACATGCTTTGTTTCCAGTTTTATTAATTAGGTCTATGTGCTTGTTTACTATGCCTGAATGAGTGTGTAGAGTCTTTTGTTAATTAAGGGCAGCCGAGTTTGTCTAGGTGCTAAGGAGTTTCTGAATTTTGTTCTGCCTTTTTGCTATTTTTGTCATTTGTGATGTTTGATATCAGTTTAAATATTAGTATTACTAATTGCAGCATGTTTTGGAGAGGGGGAAACCTGATGAGAGACGCAAAATAATTGACAACTTCATCGGGAAAATTATACAAATGAGTCAGCACAAGTATGCTTCCAATGTTATCGAGAAGTGTTTGGAGTATGGTGATCCATCAGAGCGCAATCTCTTGATTGAAGAAATTATCAGCCAATCTGAGGAAAGCCTGCTGGTAAGTCAAAACGTTATGATTTTAAATATTTATGATTTGATTGGCCATTTTTTTATGTCAACCAAATGAATTTTCAGTGGTGACAAATCCATCAGATCCCCATTTTCAAGCATGTAATAACTTGCAAAATCATGTTGATGGAAAAAGTGGTCATTTATGTGATAGATATCGTTATCACATGTTCAGAAGTTTTTTTTGGCGTTAAATGGTTTGAATATATCTCGACTTTAACGCAGAGATACTTATTTTTCATTCGAAATCGCCAAGTTCTTCCTGTAAACGAGTTCTGCTCAATTTTCCTTTTGTAGTGTTTATTGCATCTGATACAGGCCATTTTAGTCCAGTTTATTTGAAATAAGCTTAGTATTACTATGCCACTTGAGCTTGTTATTTTCCTAACCATTACCAATTCCGATTAAAAAAACGACGAAGAAGAAGGAAAAAAATGGTCAAATAGTAACGCGATGCCTCAATAGATGCCGTATGAAGCTAAAATCAGTAAAGAATCATGTCTAATTTTGTTTCATACTGATTGTGTGGATTATTTTCTCAGGCAATGATGAAGGATCAATTCGCAAACTATGTGGTCCAAAAGATTCTGGAGAAAAGCAGTGACAAGCAGCAGGAGATATTACTCAATCGTATCAGGGGCCATCTTAATGCCTTGAAAAAATATACCTATGGAAAGCACATAGTGACTCGCTTTGAGCAGCTATGTGGTGATGTTGAAGGTTTGCCAACTTAATATCTGAGTATGGTTTATGCATTTTAGACTGTTGATGCGCACGACTTGTGCACAACTGGAGAAACGGCAATTTCCGACGACCTGTTTCCAACAAAATTCGTCGGAAAAAGGCAGAATTTCCGATGAAATTCGTCGGAAAGTGGTGCACAGTCTTACGCATGGTGTTATATGTCATCCAGAATCATGAAACATTTATTCTTCTTTTAATTTATTGTTTTGCATGGTCTTGTCTGTTTTCTTATATTCTAGTGCATCATGTTCAAAGTTCTATGGCCGCATATTAACGCCAACAGTTTCTTCCGCAGAGTGTGAAGCTGCGGAATCTTGAGATCATTGCAGCAGAAACATGAACTGCCTGGAAATTCATAATCTGTGGCAAAGGATGGAGAAATTGCAGGAATAAGTTGCTCTCAACAAGATTAGTGGGCAAAGATTCATTGCAAAAAATGCCAATAAGGCATCTCTGCAAAATTAGTTGCCCATTTGATACTGCAGAAAGAAAGAAATTGCAAAATTTAGTAAATAACACTCTGTATTATGTGTTTATTTCGAATTTCGATTGTAGAATGTATATCTATGTATAGTGATGGTGGTGGTAAATTATATATCTGGCAAAAATTTGGTTGAATGTGGATTTGGTTTTCTTATTTTTGGTTAACGTTGAAGCCAATGTTATAAAAACTAAACCAAACCGGCCGGTTCAATTGGTGAAACTGTGAACCGAACTGGTTTTAAGCACTGAAAAATTAAATAATTTTATATATTTATATATATATTTATTTATATATATTATTTTTAAATTACTAGTTATACATGTAAACCACTGGTTTGACCAATAAATTAACTAACTAATTTTTCAACCACTGGTTCAATTACCGGTCAGATTCTGATAACTGAAGCAGTTGATTGAAGGTTCCGTGTCTGCAAAACAGTCTGCTTGAAGGTGTTTTCATGTTCTACATAAATGGATTAATTTTTCAACCTTTGACACAACTTTAATATTTTGAGATAATATTATTGAAAGAAAATACAATTTCAACCAAAAATCAAAAATAACTTTATCAGAAAAAATATTTATTATTCTTTCTATTTCTTAAAAATAGATAATTTTTTATAAATAATATTTCAATATATAAAAATGTATTTATCTTTTTGAATTTATTTATAATAAATATATCAAAATAAATATTTTTAATAATATAATAAAAATTATATATAATTTAATTTAATTTTAACTATTATAATTATTTTTTTAATAATATATATTTTTTTTATTGATGCACAGATTCGTAACCGCTCGATGTATTGAAAAAAAATCTGAACCTTTCATTTGTTCAATAAAAAGCAATTTTAATCTTACGTAGTCTATATATTTTCATTAAATCATGAAGAAACTTCAACGAGCTTCCACTCATATTAAAATTTTCCAGTGTTTCTTGAAAGATAGTTTTGTAGTTAGGCTGTTATAAGCTTATTATTATGGAAGGGTGGTGTCATGAGAATCAAGACTGAAATAATTGCCCACAAGAATCTCAAGTTTGAATCTTTCTTGCAAGATGGGGTTCACAACAATACCAACATCTAAAAAATCTGCGGTTCTTGCCCTTCTCATTGCTTTCTTGGTTGGTGTAAGCAGCGAAATGCATGACTATGAAGTTCCAAAGGTGAAAGCAGCTTCAATGGTGAAGAATGGAACATACGTTTCTGCGTTTTTTGTAATGGGTGATTCCTCTGTTGATTGTGGCGAAAACACTCTCTTCTACTCTTTTGTTCACCAGAATTTTTCTTTGGTTCCCTGTGATGGTTCTGATTCTTCACTTCTTCCTCATCTTCTTGGTATTTTCTCTTGCTTTTCTTGTTGGGTTTTCATGGTAATTCTGTTCGTTTCTTGATAGTAGTTATGAATACGTTTAATTATACAAGTTGCATTCTTTATTTCTTGTTGAAACTTGGCGTTCAAGGGATCTTTCAATTGAATTTCTCTGACCAAGAACTAAGAAAACAAATGATCTGGTTTGATTGAAATTATCTCTGTTTATTTCCAATAATCATGAGAAACAAAATTTGAGTTGGGAAACATAGTTCCTAGCTGGTTTGGAATTAGCATTCAGAAAGAATTTGGAGAAGAGTTGGTTAAAAAGTTGTTGGGAACTTAGTTTTAAGCACTATAACTGTTTCCATAGATGATTTATAATGCAAATTGAACCTTAAAAAAGATTATAATTCTGTGCTGTGAAATGACTGATGTTTTGGTTCCTCAGCTGAGAAGATGGGCCTGCCAAATCTGCCATTATTCTACCATCAAAATGGTTCGTTCGAAACAATAAGAAACGGCATGAATTATGGTTCAGCACAAGCAACAATCATGAATCCTCACACTCCAACCCACCAGTCACTTAATCAACAGCTCCGGCAAGTTCTGGAGACCCTGCAATTATTGAGTCTCCAGCTTGGTCCACTCAGCGCTCAGAAATACGTCGAGTCATCCATATTCTACCTCTCTTTTGGCAAAGATGACTACATCAACTTCCTTGGAAATGTCTTTAGTATATTCGATGATTATACCAACCAAGCTTTCGCGCATGTTCTTGTTAACCAGGTGATTCAAGCTATCAGAATCCTTTACGATGCTAATGTTAAGAAGATCATATGTGTTGGGATACTTCCTCTTGGTTGCACTCCTCGGGTCTTGTCGAATTGGAATAACTCATCTTCCCCGCTTGATGAAGCTGGTTGTGTGGGAGTTATCAATGAGTTGGTTCTGCAGTATAATACAATGTTGGAAAAACGGATTGAAGATCTCAATGAAGAGTTATCTGATGCTGAGATAGTATTTTGTGACATGTATCAAGGGATTATGGAGATTATTATGCTTGCAGAACACTATGGTATGTAACAAATCTACCTAGTTAAGCTCATATACTGTAAAAATGTCGAGATTTGATGTTCTTGTGTGTTGGAAATAGGGTTTAATGATGCAAGGAGTGCGTGTTGCGGCCTTGGTCCTCTGGGAGCAAGCATTGGATGCCTTTCTCCAGAAATGGGTTGCGGTCAATCCTCGAGTCATGTCTGGTGGGATCTTTACAACCCTACGAAAGCTGTGAACTCCTTGCTTGCAGATTCAGCCTGGTTTGGCAGAAACTTGTCTGGGATCTGTCGAAATGCTTCAGTTCAAGAACTGGTTAGCACTTCTTTTTTACAGTGATTTCTGATTTCTCTGAGATTCTAAGATTGATGACGGTTGAGTTTGTGTTCCACATATGCCATCCTTTGTTTTGTCAGCCATTCTGCTTTCTATAAGCAAAGCTAGTCTGGGATTTGTTCTAAATCTGAAATCAGTGCACTAACATTTAAAAGACAAATTGATCGAAACGAACATGAACACACCTTCCATGAACAGCATTCTCTTCAACCAGATGAAATGTAACCATCACTTGAAGAAAAGGTGTTACTTTGTAAATAGTGTATGAAAGAACTGTGAGCAAAATTTTCTCCAGACAGGAGAAAAAATAGTTCGCAACAATTTCAAAATGGGTGCAATAATTCGAAACGTCTTTTTTTTGTGTGGTTAGAAGCTGCTACTGGGGATCGTAAAACAATAGCTCAACCCCATTACTATACGTAAACCCTCGTCGTTGTGAAGGAGGGGGACGATTCAATTCAACGTTGGATATCAGCCATGGATCTGATATGCACCATCTGCCGATAAATCATCTCGTCCTGGTCCTGGGACGGGAAGGATTTTATGCCAAAACATCAAGAAAGCTGCTGCTATAGAACCTGTCTTGAACCGAGCAATATATCTTTCCAAGCCTCGTAGAACATCCAGGTGATACCAGAGGATGGCATCACCTTTAAACAACTTGCACCCCATCCTCTGTAAAGTCCAAGTAAACCTTCCTCGCGAATGACTTCCGACAGTGCCGCCGCCATGTTAGGAGGGCACTTACCCTGCAATGCCCCCACCATGAGTCGCTTTCTGGCAACTTCTAGGGGAAAACTGATGGTGCTAGCTGTAAAGCCTGGCCATTCACAAAGTGAACAAAAATCCGTAAGTTTGAAGGAGAAAATTGTAGCCAATCATGAAATTCACATAATCTCATATCTGGAACCACACTAATTGCAGCTAAAACAAGGAAACATGAAGAAAGAATGCATGTCATGATACAAGACTCGAGAACATCCGGTTCAAGTTCTTAATCACTCTTCTCGTGGATTGTGATCCTGAAGCAACATATGCAACAGAAGGAAAAGAAAAAATGCACTAAGATTAATGCCAAATATCTTACCTGAAAAGGCTCCAATTAGAAGCATCTCAGGGCGGTTTAGTGTCTTTTTCTTCTTTGATCGACAGTAAGATATCTTCATCGTTTCATACATGAAATAGTAGCATGTACTGTATGGAAGCATGCCAATTAATGTAGGTGAGAGACCAGCATAAAAGGCACCAACCCCTCCATCCTTGTAGATATTGCGAATTGCAATGCTTAAACTAGGGTACAGATCAGGACTTACAGTTAATCGATCCTGTTATATACAAGGGATGATTAGCTTTATATCAAAGACAGCAAAAAGAGAACTTCCAACAAAGAAGATGAAGAAAACAGATTCTTCTACTTATTTGATGTTCAGATATGTCGCTTGATATCAATCATTCACAACATACGTACCTTCAAAACTTCAAGAGGGTGACACACAATTGTGCTGACAATTCCAGCAGCAGCACCACCCATAGCAATGGGGGAAATCCAGGAGAGAGGCACTCTCAAATTGACATGGCCAATTTGCAATCTTGGACCGTCGTCCTGATTCCATTTCTCTTGAGCCGACGTCATTGCACGTTTGACACACTCAAAAGTTCCAAGCTCAATTGCCTGTGTAGGAATAATGCGAAGCATGTTAATTCCATTGCCAGCCCACAGTCCCTGCCAACCCTGCTGCTCAACAATCTCAAGGAAACTGCCGGCAATATTTTTAGATCCCACGCCGACCACCATCCTTGTTCTGCATGATTCACATTTTATATGTTCAAGCAAATTAAAAAAACTCGGCCACAAATCGTATTAATGGAAACATTCAAATAAAGGATAACATAAAAAATCCGAAGAGATCCAAAGTAAACATAAAAAATTCACAACAACAAATCAGCACCCACAACATATACAATTTATATGCCAACAAAAAGCAGATTCCAGCAAATATTCAGCAACAACAAGAAAGAATTATTAGAAAACTGAATCATTTCATCTGATAACTAATCTAATTGGTGGTGATTTCAGAAACTAAACATACCAGATTGAGAAAAATGATTAAGTAAATGATAGAAAACAAATGAATCAACTCAACTGACAAAGAATCAAAAAAAGACCAACCTTATTGTTTCCAGAGGAGCAAGCACCGCTTTAGTCATAGCCCCTGCTAAAGCCCCACTTAAAAATTCCCCTACTTCTCTGCTTCTCATAAAATCCTACATTCCATCCATCTAAATATTCAATCTTTAAAAAATACACAATTTTTTCTTCATATCTTCAATTTAACTTCATTTCTCAGCAACCAAACAAAAGCTACTAAAATCAACCCAAACCCATATGAGAAAAATCAACCATCTCGTGATTACCATTCCAAAAAATAACATTTTCTCACTTATCAAGAAAAATATCCACTTTTTCTCAGCAAACAAACAAAACCCACCAAAAACAAGCGAAACCAAGATGAAAAACTCAACAAAAATAAAAAAAATACGAGCTAAATTAAACATTAATGGTAAAAGAAAATGAGATGGACTTACTTTGAGAGAAATAGAAAAATGAGGGACTTGAAAACGAAGCTGAGAAGGAGAAGATAATGGAGAGGAAAAAGGTTCAATCTTTTCAACACCCAATTCCTTCATTGTCACTCCATACACGTCCCCAAACACTCCCAACTTCTTCTTCTGCGTATCAGTTTCAAAATCCATTCTTTTAAATAATAAAACAAAGAAAAATACTTTTATTAATTTTTGTCAACAGTTTATTTTAGAGAGAGAGAGAAGGGACGTGCCTGAGAAGTGGAGTTATGGGACATGGAGATGGATGAGATATTTATAACTGCTTAATTTTTAAATTTGTTGTTTCAGTGGAGGGTTTTTGTTTTGTGTGTGAGAGGGAGAGGTTTTGTTGTTTACAGAGATTAGGGTTTATTCCAACTCCAGGTGGTGAATTTTGGAGCTTTTTTGTTGGGACAGATACTGTTTTTTCTCTCTTATTTTGGGTCCCATTCTCATTGAATTGTAATGATGGGGACTTAAAGCATTCGCCAAAAATATACAAGGACTAGTTATAATAAATGGATTGGTTTCCCAAGTCTGCCGCCACCAACGACTTTGTTTTTGCGTCTTCGAAATTTGAATAATTGAGTCGTCTTGCCTTATTACAACTACACCACCCTCCAACTGCTTATTTTATCATCTTAGTCCTTAAATTTCCGAAAACTACTCTTCGGACCTTCATTTTTCTTTTACTTTTGGGTTCTATTGTCTTAAGTTTTTCGGTTCCCTCCATCC
>CANYCX013354984.1:0-14926 GCA_948193385.1 Breynia disticha f. nivosa | reverse complement strand
TGATGGGGAAGTCGGCAAGACACTGAATGAGAAGTTAGCATCAGCAGTATACCTTCAAGTCAGCACCATCAGTCAAGCTCTGATATTTGTGACTCGTTCAAGGAGCTGGTCATTCATGGAAAGGCCTGGTCTTCTTCTTTGTTGTGTTTTTGTCATTGCACAACTGGTAATGACCGACATTTTTTACTTTTGCTTCTTAATAATTTCTGATATTCTGTTGGTTCTTGATATTCTGTTAAATGCTCATCATTCACATTCCAAATTACACAGGTTGCAACTGTAGTATCTGCAACAGCGAATTGGGAATTTGCTGGAATCAACAAGATTGGCTGGGGCTGGACTGGTGTTATATGGATATACAACATTGTAATATATGTTTTGCTTGATCCTATCAAATTTGCTGTGCGATATATGCTGAGTGGTAGAGCTTGCGGTCTGGTATACAACCAAAGAGTGAGTGAAATGAGTTGCAGAAGTTGTTTCAACATTTGTTGTGTTTTAGCTATTTTATTGTCATTTGCATTTACTTGACAAGATTTGAACGTATCTTCCATTCCTTAGACTGCATTGACAACACAAAGGACTTCGGTAAGGAAGCTCGTGAAGCAGCTTGGGCAGCGGAGCAACGAGCACTCCATGGCCTCCAATCTCTGGATGCAAAATCCTTCACTGAAAAGCACACTTTCAGAGACATTAGCGTCATGGCTGAAGAAGCCAGAAGACGTGCTGAAATTGCAAGGTGTGTTATGGGAAAACTAGACTGTTATAATCTTGCACTATTAAACTCGTAATCTGATATATTTTTTGGCATGTAGATTAAGAGAGCTTCACACCCTGAAAGATAAAGTAGAGTCGTTTCCAAAGCTAAGAGGTTTAGATATTGATGTGAATCAACATTACACAGTCTGAGAAATGGCTACAAGTCTATTAAGTTCATCTTCAAGAACCTGAAGAAATTACAAAATTAGTTGATCTCAAAGGGATGCAACTTTTTCACCATTTACATTATTTCCCCTTCCGATCATAAGGCTTCATTTTAATCATGTAGTGTGTCTCTGCAATAGCATTCATGTCAACTATCAATAAGTGATCGGTTATTTGCCTCTACCATTGACAAGAAATATAAGAGTTCCCATTGTTGTAGTTACTTCTCAAGAATTCAAAGTATTTTTTTTATGTTACTTCACAATGAAAAAGACAGTTGGCTTTGATTGTTGGAGGAAGTTGGTTTTTCATTAAAAAAAATAGTTTAATTAGAACTCAACGGATTCTAAAATTTCATTAAATTTAATCTAATTCTAAGAAGTTGATTTCAAAAGGAAAAAATTTATTTGTAAGAAGACACTATATAATCAAGAATTAAAATTAGAAATTTATTACATTATGATGTGAGCCAAATTTATTCTTAATTAAAACTATTATCACTATGCCAAAATCTTCTAAACACATTTCACACATATCGTATATTTTGCGTATTTTTAATTTTACAAATTATTTACGGAGACTCTTACATCAAAGTGAAGCTCTTTAAATAAATATTGGTTCATTCTATCACTTAGGTTTATTTCAAACCTAGAAATGACAGTCCGGTAAAATGATCATTTTGTTCTATAGCCCAAAATTCATGTGTGCGATCCTGAAAGCTCATTTGTCATTGTGAATGGATTTTTAAGTCCATTAAATTACTAATCTTTTACATACTTAATAATGTTTAAAGTAAATGTCAATTTTAACCCATCAATCTTATATGATTATTTACATTTTGATAACATGAACATGAACAATATATGTATGGAACAAGTCATCATTATTCCACGCTGGTTATTTCCTTGATCTCTTAATGATTCTAAAATAAACCAATTGATAATTTCAACTATAATATAATCTCTGTGTGTTAGTTTTACTTATCAAGTGATGGGTGATATTACCACTCTTTGCTACAGTGACAACCATCTCACAAAGACTCATATTATTCTGAGCTATTGTAGTTTTTATGTCTAATAATCGACTAAAAATATTTAGAATTATGTTCTTATTGCTTCAAGTATTTTTATTATCAAACGTTTTTCTTTGATAATTTGAACAAAATCATCATCCATGGATATTTTATCAGTTCATGATGCATAAGAAAGATAAATAAAATGGAATTTTTAATCTTTATCATATCATGCTAGGATTTATACTAATAGAGAATACACTTGTATTGAGCAAAATGAAGACATACACCTTTGAAAATAATAATTCAGTAAATGAATAAATAAAACATGTTATGATGGAGAACAAATATTTCAATCATGTGGAACCTTCAGGAGCAGGAATGGAGGTGGTTGCAACATAAAAAATTGGAGTAACAACATCTAATGTAAGTATAATATCCTCATAATTTGTTGCAGCAACACCTTTATATGAATCAAGAAATAGGGTTTGGTGACGTGGTTCATCAACATTTGTCAAATCAAAAGGGAACTGTGTCTCACAAAACCTCACATCAAAAGAACTGAAATTAATATGAGAATCTAAATCATAATCTTTTTGTGATGCTCAAATTTCACTTTTACTAAATTAAGAAGATTTCAAAATGCATAGAAAGTTTTGGCAAATATAAACAGTTGATGATTAATATGAAAAATCTAGCTTGCGCATATGCGGAAATACAAAAGTGTATAATTAACATAAATGGGTAAAGTGGAAACCTCACAACTACAAAGGAGTTTACAAAACTATGAAAATATTTTAAATGAAAGCCTTCGTCGTCGTACCCTCACCCAAGTGGATACCTCCTACGCCACTTACCTGCCCATATAAAGTCTAATACACTTGTTCATTACGTTAATGCATAATTCCCTTATTAGACTTGTTAGTGTAAGCCCTAGCCCAACACATTATTTGTAACTTTTATTATTGAGTAATAAAATTATGACGCATTATTTTATCACTTCATGTATTGACCTATGGTATATGTTTGATAAAATATCCAAGAATGTTATTTAAGCACTTAAGGTATCAAAGTTGAGGACATTGATAGTAGAACCTTGAAGTTATGAGATTACCATTCTAAATATCCCTAGTTGCTTCTTTCTATGAGAATAGACATGAATTAAGACTAGTATGTACTTTTTAGGTGATCATGTTCTACGAGTGACAGATATTTGGGATATTTAGCAAAGTACATAGGTACACTGTAGGACATTGTATTTGGAGAGGGATCACTATTTGCAATGTCAAATATTATCCTTAGACTAAAAATCACTATGTCTCTTATAGAGTTTTTTGTGTACTTTAAAACACACCTAACGTGGCTATAAAAGGTTGACAAGCATAGGTATGATTGGGTATGTTAAGAATCACACGTAAGAGCATGAGTGAAGTGAAGTGATTGACCCTCTCATGAAAATAAGAGCAG
The DNA here is from genome assembly GCA_948193385.1 of Breynia disticha f. nivosa. Taxonomy (NCBI): domain Eukaryota; kingdom Viridiplantae; phylum Streptophyta; class Magnoliopsida; order Malpighiales; family Phyllanthaceae; genus Breynia; species Breynia disticha. The sequence continues at coordinate 11,523 of CANYCX013354984.1, read as the reverse complement.
ATGTCACCAGCCGCTTGATAGACAAGATTTGGAAGAGTATGGCCGCACCCGAATGAAATGATTTGGTCATTTATTTGAAATTATCAATTTTTTCATAGAGATCAATAAAATTGATTTAGCACTGAATAAGGGTGTTAACGATAAGCCTTATACTAATCAAGATATCAGAGGTTAAGGGATGTATTTGATTTATAGTAGGGCTATTGACACCGCTCGTCAGCTATTTAATTTAGGGTGATTATAATGTCTTACTAGAGACCGCCTATGATTTATGAGTTATTAAACTCATTACCATTATTAAATAGTCCTACAAATCACACATGGATGACGAAAAACTAAAAAGGGTATTTTCCATTTTTCATCTTAGGTCAAAATCCAGCCATTGGGCCGAATTCAGCATTAGGGCCAATTTTGGTAATTGGGCCCAACATGGATGAGAAATAATATTTCTTACATGATTATGAGACAAATATTATTTATTAAATATGATGCCTTAAATGGAAATATACAAGAAGACAAGAGAGAGAAAATTTAGAAAGCTTGTTTTAAATTAAGACAAAATTAATGTAAGATAAATTAAAAGATAAAATATTTTACTTTTCCACATTAAGGCCACGACATTGACGGTGGTTTTTAAGAGGAATTTTATTTTAATTAAAGACTTAACAAAGTCCTAATTGCATTAAGATTGTTAAGTGGTTTAATAGAAAAGCGTGTATATGTTTTATCTCTCCTCGTTTTATAAATATGATTTTATATCATTTCTTAATTTATATTGATTATTCAAGAAAAATGAATTTAAAATTTGAGTCTCACATTTAGTGGTATCAGAGTAAGGATTAAATTCTCTGCAGACTGTGCCAAGGATTTTTATTGCATGATTTGAAAATCTTGTTTGGTGATTTGAAAATCTCAAAGGTATGAAACTGATTTTGTAATAGATAGAGCCTAGAGACGTATCATCTGATCATATAGCTGAGTTTGAAGATTCAGTCGGAGGACAAGGGTCTGCACCAGTAGCCATAGTACCTCTTGATCAGCGAGCACATCCTACGAGGCCTATTCCCCCATATGATCTTGCATATGCTCTGTTTTATGAGATGATGTAGAGCATGATGATAGAGCATTGGCAGGATAAAAAATAGAAAGGTTTTGAGAGTTAGTCAAACTTGAACATTGATAAGAACTTTGTAGAAGTGACAAAATAGGGGGCAAAAACATTTAAGGGTATGACTGATACAGCAGAGGTCGAGAACTGGTTGAGGTATACAGAGAGGATTCTCAACCATCTCAGATGTAATCCAGAGAAGAAATTGAGATATACGACTTCTTTGCTCAGGAAAGCAGTTTGGAACTGGTATGAATTAGTCCCAATAGTCAGAAAGATCCTCCATTGTTGACTTGGGATGACTTTCTAAAGAGATTCGTAGATAAGTACACTCCTCATCTATATCACGACAAGAAGAAATTAGAGTTTCTAGAGCTAAAGCAAAAGGAAATGACTGTTCCTGAGCACGAGGCAGAGTTCACCTGACTGTCTCGATATGCTCTAGAGGACGTAGATACAGATCAGAAGAGGAGGGATAGATTTAAGCAATTTTCATATATAATGTTTGCACCAGAGGTAGTGTGGGCGAGGTTCGTACTACAGTTTAGACAAGTGGTAATGGTAGAGGTAGAGGTTGATGGAGTTTCGGTTCTACTTCTCATGAAGGCACAGCATCCAGAGGTGGTGTAGGTGTTTCAGGTACAACATGTGTATCTAGTAGAGCAGCTGCACCAGTAGGGTATATGTTATGACCTAAGATGAGGCAGTAGAGGATTCAAACATCATCACCAGTACTATTTCTATTTTTATATATCCTACTTTAGTACTGATTGATAACCTGTTCATTCTTGAGTGAGAGCGTAGTTGAACATATGGGAGGTAGTATTGAGCAGCTGGGCAATAGTGTTATTGTTTTGATGCCAGCAGGAGGCATAATGTTATTACAACACATTTTTTGCGGCATTGCGAGTTACATCTTGGTTAGTCGACCTATTTAGCTGATTTGTTTGTATTAAGGATGGCTGAGTTTAGGATCATCCTAAGGATGGATTGGCTATCTAGAAATTGAGATATGGTTGACTGCTATTCGAAAGAGGTAATGATTGAGGTAAATGGTGAGTAGAGAGATTTATTAGTTGGTGGAAGGAAAGTTGTTCCTTCATACCGAATTTCAATAGTGATTACTATGAGGTTAATTCGAGAGGGTTGTAATGCCTATTTAGCTTCAGTGATTGATCTGAATCAACTAAAGTTAGAGGTTAAAGATGTTGAGATCATACGTGAGTATCCTGAGGTATTCCTGACAAGTAACTAGGATTGCCACCATAGCGAGAGGTTGACTTCAGGATAGAGACCATGCCTCGCTCAGCTCTAATATTGATTGCACCATATTGGATGGTAGCTGTTGAGTTACAGGAGTTGAAAGAAATCTAGAGGAGCTGTTAGAAAAAGGATTCATACGGCTTAGTGTATCACGGTGGTGGAGCACCAGTACTATTTCTGCAAAACAAAAATGGTAGTATGCGATTATGTATCGCTATCGCCATCTGAACAAGGTGACAGTGAAAATAAATATATCTTTCCATGCATAGACGACATTGATCAGTTGTTGTGAGCTACAGTGTTCTCAAAAATTGATTTAAGATCTGGTTATTGGCAGTTGAGAATAGTTCAATTGAGAAGACAGCGTTCAGAACTAGTTACGGGCATTTTGAGTTCATTGTGATGCTTTTTGGGTTAACGAATGCACCAATGGTATTTATGGATCTAATGAATAAACTATTCATCCAACCTTATTTAGATCAATTTTTAGTAGTATTTAGTGACAACATTCTGGTGTATTCTATAGATAAGGATGAGCACGTAAGACATTTGAGGATCGTGCTCGAGTTGCTAAAAGAAAAAAAGTTATATGCTAAATTCAGCAATTATGATTTCTTGATGTCAGAGGTTATCTTTTTAGGACACGTGATCTCAACAAAGAGAGTGAAACATGATCCTAGTAAGATAAACGCAGTTCAGGAGTGGGAAGCTATTAAGAGCATGACTGAGATACGTAGTTTTCTTGGTCTAGCAGGGCATTATCAGAGATTTATCAAGGACTTCTTGAGGATAGATAGACCAATGACAGCTTTATTAAGGAAGAATACTTTGTTTTTCTGGAATGACAAATGTTAGAAGAGTTTTCGAGAATTAAAGAAGAGGTTAGTTGAAGCTTCAGTTTTGATGTTGCCTTCTCTTGGAGGTGGTTTTGTGGGAGTATTGATGCAGCACGACAAGGTGATTGCATATACTTCACAACAGTTGTGGCCACATGAGGCTAACTACCCGACTTATGATTTGCAGTTATCTGCGATCATACATGCTCTGAAGGTTTGGCATCATTACTTATACGGTGAGACTTTTTAGATATTCACATATCACAAAAGTCTTAAGTATATTATGACACAGTGAGTGCTGAACCTTTAACAGAGGCAGTTGATAGAGTTGCTTAAAGAATATGACTACACTATAGAATATCATCCTGGAAAGGCGAATGGTGTAATGGAGTTTTCATTCATATGGTACCTGTTTCTAGATGTCGAGTCAAAATATTGAGGTATGTTTTGATTCTGGATTTTTCATGTTTGATGACATGGTATGCTGATTTACTTGATGATTTAGTGTTTGAGATTGCAAGCTAAGTCAAAGATTTATAAGATATGTGATTTTGATCTTTGATAATGAAGGAAAAGGCTAAAAAGAGAATGATTCGATCTCAGATGATTGTGGTACTTATTACGGGTATGTTTTTGAGTTACGGGTATGTTAAGTACTATTCTTAGTGCTGTTTTGCTGCACAATTGAGCATAAAAGTATGGTATGCTAAGTTCTAAAATGTACCATATTTAGAGTCTCTTGTGATTTGATTCATTTTAAATTTTGGGGACAAAATTTCCTAAGTGGGGGAGAATTGTAACGTCTTAAAATTTATATGAATTAAGTTATATGAAAAATAGCTTAAAACGAAATTGAATCAGACAAATTTATACAAAATTTAGAAAAATAACAGGCGGCACGGTCTGGAGCACACCCTCGTGCTTATGACAGAGGATCAGCATGACATCGTGCTAATCCTGGAAATTTGGAACATCCTCCTGTCGAATTTATTTCAGAACGAGATCATTCACGACTGAATAGGAAATCGTGCTCATGGTCGTGTCGACTAGGCTGATATGAATTAACTATGTAACGCCCAGAAAATTTTTCCATTTAAATTTAAAATAATAGTTATGAATAAGAATGAAATATGTGTGTGCACGTTGTTCGATTTCTCACACGTGCTGAGAAAGTTGTGTAAGCGGGTTGGAAACCAAAGTGATGAATACCCATATCTTTGAATAGAAATGTAAATGATGAAATAATGTATAACTGGGTGAGAGTGAAAGGTTTTAAAGTTAATTGAATGGCCTTGAAAGTTATGTAATACATTCTAGATGTGCATCGTTGGTAAGTGAATGGAACGATACTGAAATCAGACGATGAATTTAAGTGTGCTATGAAATTATGTTTAGATGTTAAATAAGGTCTAATTCAATGTGGATTATGTTTAATTCATGTGTAATGATGTTGGGATATGATATAGATTCATGAGCATAAGTATTGTAGAAGTTAGGTTAAGAGATTTGGAAAAAATGAAAAGAATAGATGAGGTATAAGTTGGTGTGTATGATAGTTTGATTTGAACTTGATTAAGCATGTTCATTTAATGTTAATTGATGTTAGAAAAGGCTTTAATTATGTGGAATGATGTTTGTTAGATGTTGTAAATATATAGGTATAAGTATATATGTGTCGGGGAAATCGTAGTAGAGTTAGGAGCGAAAAATATTGCTGAAAAGCCTGTTTAACGTACATTACATGCTAAATAACATGGGTTATTGTTGTGCAGAGATGAATAACCTACATTATTCATCCCTAGTTGCCCAGAATTTCAATTTCTGTAACGTACGTTAATGGCATAAATAACACACATTAACGGGGTCTGGACAGGTCATTAAAAGGCCGAGAACAGCCATAAACAGGGTAAAAACACTCCACAACCTCCCAAACTCTCTCCCAACATCCAAAACACATTCCAAAGCCTTCCCAAACATCAAACCTACCAACAAACACCAAGATTTCAACAGATTAACAGCAAATCGAGCCCGAATTCATCCCCTTTCAACCTAGGGTTCTAAGTTTCGAGAAAAAAGGTAAGAACTCCGATTCAAGGCTGAAATGTGTGAATAAATAGAAGAATTTGGTATGGTTTTAATGGGTTTTCAATGTAGGTTAAGATTCCATAAACCATTTACCTAAAAATATAACATTTGATGACATTCAAAGAATTAGGGTTAAGAGGAAATTTTGGGATTCTTGTGAAATGGTTAGGTAAATGAGAAATGAACTGTAGAATAATGAATATAATAGGAAATGTGATTGAATGTGTGTAGGAAACAACAAACAGAACCTGAATCGGAGATTTGGGGCCAAATCGAGTCGCGGGAACCCGAGGTAAGTGCTTTTATGCCACTTGCTTGATATGTTTAAATTGTTAATGTAACGCCCTGGGATTTCTACAATGAAAACTACGAGAAATCGTCGAAAAGTGGCCCAAATTTGATCGGAAACAGCCTAGGAACGGCTATAGAAATCGTTCCTTAGTCGTTTACCTTTCCATAAGTTGGGAACGACCAATGGGAACGGCCACAAGGCCATTTCCCATGGCCGTTTGGCATGTTTTGGACTGGTTAAAGGGTTAGGAGCGACATAAGTCGGGGAGAGACAAAAGATTAGAGCTTGTTCGGCCAAAACACCTTAAAATCGTCCCAAAACACTCTTCACACCCAAAACCCTCAATCCTAACACATTTCCACCCTAGAATCTACCAAGAATCAACCTCATTCCATCGATTATCCTCCTCTCCACCTCAATCTCTACACATATTTGGAAAAAGGGAAGAACAAGGTAAGTTTCCCTTTCATAATCTGATTTGAGGGGTGAAAATAAGCATATTGTATATACTTGTGTTGGGTTTTTGTTCTAGAACAAGATTATGTAAGCCGTTTAGCTTGAAACCTTGATTTTATCTAGGAAGGAAGAATTAAGCTTTAGGAGAAAATGGCTATTCTAGAGAAATAAGATAATAGAGTACGAATTGTGCTTTGAATTCGTTAATAACGTGTGGAATGTGATTCCATTTGGTGTAGGGAACGATATTCGGGAATCGAATCGGAGTTCGGGTGGCGAATTAGCGCTTAGACTTCGAGGTAAGTGTTTTGCCACTTACTTGATGTGTTTGTGAATGATTGGTAAATCTTGGAAATTTGATTTATGTTGCTTGGTTGTGGATAACTCAAAGCGCGATTGCAAATGTTGTATTGAGCGTATGGTCGAATGATTTTGGATATGGATAATTGAATGATTGTGGTCTTGAATGCCTAAGTTGGTGATTTACAATGTGGAACACGCCGAATGATTTGTGTGAAATGAGAAAACAGATATAGGACTTGATGTTGATTTATATATGATCATTTCGTGATGCTTATTATGGTCATTTTACTGTGGTTAAATGTATTGATGAAATGAATTTGCATTCATTCATTTGCTTATGTTCATGTTGATTTGAAACCCAAAATTTTGATGGCATTGTGACAATATGTACATGTCTATATATTGTGGAACCTCGATTTTATGTCCGGATTTTTTATGGTTGAAAGTGGTAGGAATGCATTGAATGAAATGTGGGTTGTGTATCAGATTGTACTTTGAGAACTTGCTTAATTTTGGTCGAAATGAGTTGTACAACTGCTAGAGAAGGATAATCTAATATGTATTGAAAATGGTTGGCATGATTAAGTGTTAAATTGACTGGAATTTTATTTCTGCAGGCGAAAACAGCCAGGAACGGCCAGTCTGGCCGTTTCCCATGGCCGTTTCCCTTATGTTTGTATTGGTAGGGGCCAGAACGGCCAGGAGAAACGACCATCATCGTCGTTCCCCTTGGCCGTTTCCCCTGGTCTGTCTATTAACAATTGGATAGTCATAAGATGTAATTGATACGGTTTGTTCCATTCTTTTAAATGCTTGAAGAATGATCCGTGATAATGTCAAAGGTTATTTAAATGGTTCGATATGAATGACACGGATATGAATACAAAATCTAGCATGATTTATGTATGTGATTTATATGGAAACTGAGTTTAAGAAAAGAATAAAAGCATGTGAAAATGTATGATACAAGTGTTTTCGTATGATCTGATTATCGCTTGGGCCAAGTTGGCCGTATATGAACTATGTGATTGTATAATAGTGAATTATGTTTCTATTTCCTATGCACGATATGAATATTCCTGCTTGAGTAATTGATGAACTCTCTTTGAGTTACAATTGGTATGTGTTGTTTGATGACTATGGTGATATATGTTTGGCTTGTTTGCAACTATGGCCTTAGGGCACCTTATAAAGTTGACGATGAAATGAATTGTTTGAGAATGTTCGTGCATATTTAGTGAATGTTTCCTTTGTGATTGTGATGAACTCTTATGAGTTATAGGTGATAGATGAATGTATATGAGGATGATGCCACTAGTTGGCTTATGTGTGAAGTGAAATGTGGTTGTGGGGAACATTCTTATGCTTTTGTTATGAGAAAGTTAAGATGAACTGTATAGAGTTAAATTCATACATACCATGATTTTGTGTGTCATGAGCACATTGTATGTTCATGCTTTGAAAATAAGGGCGTAATGGCCAAACTGATACAAAAGGGTGTAATGGCCAAGCTGATACAAAAGGGCGTAATGGCCAAACTGATACAAAAGGGTGCAATGGCCAAATTGATATATAAGGGCGTAATGGCCAAACAAACTATTTGAGGGCATAATGGCCAAATGAGCAATGAGACCGAGTGGAGTCTCTCCTTTGCCAATTTAAGGCTCCGGAGTATATCATTTGTGTGTGGAAATGTATTAGCATTTGATTCTCATTCACTTGCATACATTACATCGAATTGCATTGGAACGGGTATGTGATCTTATCTGCTTTATGTGCTTGTTGATCATAACCTTGCCGGATGAGATGGATTTCTTATATGAGTTTATGAACGAATGCATGTTGATTAGGATATGAGATTGGTTTGGGTTTTGTGTATGTTTGGGATACATTGTTGGCTTAAGGATGTTAATATGAGTGTTTGTGGCTATTATGTGAATTGAATATATGTTGATTTGGTATGCTTAAGATATGAATGACTTTACAAGGTAGTGTGACTTAATATGGAATGATAGTATGAATTGGTCGTGTCTGAGGTGTGATGAGTTATATGTTTTTATCTATGCTAAAGAATGGAGTGAAATAAGAAATTGATGTTGGCTTGTATTGAAGATGAGGTGAGAATGTCAGTATACATATAAACTATACACTTGAGAGATAAGACACTAAGCATGAATAATTGGTTAAGCATATATACGCCTTGATTACATTGTAATTCACAGGAATTAACTAAATGGGTTATGAAAAATTATGAAGTGTAAACTTGTATGTTTGGTTGATTGATTAATATGTTTAAATGTTAAGGTGGTTTAAGCTTATATGTGTTATGACTTGATTATATTGTTAAGAAGTATAATGTGGATTATGGCTTAAATGGGTTATTGTGATTCTTTGTTAACTTAGTGGAAGGGTGCTAGATAGATATGTGTGCGGACTAAAATATATGAGTGATTTTATAATTTTAAAAACGAATGTTGTATGAACTTATTTAATGAATGTTGAGAGGTCTGGATAAAGGTGTTGATCGTGCAAGTTGCTTACTAAATATAATTATTAGGAAAGAATGACACATGTAAGTTGTGAGACTTAAGTTATACTTAGGTTGAACAAATAAATGAAGTGGAAAAGATGATGTTTACTGTATATGTACACGTGTGCTTCTTAGCCAAATGCTTATATAGTTTGGGTTGAGTATGGTTGCTAAATGCTTATGATTAGGGATGTATATGTACAAGTCTTTATGGTGTTTGTACTATGATGTCAAAGTGTGTTGCTATTATATGTGAACTCGATGGTGAAATTAATTGATGATGGTAAATGGTTACGGGTGAAATGTGATGTGTATTGGGGAGGTTGATGCCATGTTATGTTTGATTATGGATAGGAGAAATATGTTGAGAATTAAGTTAAGATGTATTGATTGCTTAGTGAAATTTCCTTGAGTTAAAAAGTAGGTGATGAATGCAATATGCATGGATTAGTGCTTATGAATGCCATAGTGAAGAGAGTATGGTAAATATGACGTTAATGTGTAATAAAGAACTAAATTGTGTGAGGAGCTATGTGGAATGTTTTGGATGTGTGATGTCCTTGCTTGTTTGTATTGGTTTATATAGTATATGCTTGGGAGTCATATGATATGATGAGTGGTGTTGTTGCACACTTATGAGGAATATGGTCTATGGGGATTTGTGAAATGTGATGATCTAGAAATGGTTGAAAAATGTGAAATGAAGAATTTTACCGTCCAAGTGACCTATTGAGCATTGAGAGAGTGAAAAGTAAGAGTGAGTCGAGGATTTAAGGAATGTAAACATCCATTGTAGAGGAGAACAATAGAGTATACGCGAGGGGTAACCAAAACAATATAAACTTGAGGTAGTATTGTGGGTATTATTCAGAGATTATGATTAAATATATTGAGTTGAATTGTGAGTGTGATTTATTAAGGTTGTTATCACTCGCTCTTGTTCTTGAAGGTAGTGCCAGAGTTGTATGTCGTATATGGAAGTGATCATTTGACTTCCTGCATAAATTTCTTGACCAAGGGTAGGGCATTCTTTGTATCGTTCACACATGCTCTACATCTTTGCATTTCCTTCTTATACGTACGTACGCAAATCTCAAATCATGTTTCTTATTTACCTACCTTGGGATGGCACTATCCGATAGAGGAGAGATTGCAGCAAAGAGATATTGAGAGCGTTCAATGAGAGAGAATTTTCTTCGAGAGTAAATGTGTAAATTGGGCACATGAGGATGAAACAGTAATTAGAGGGTTGTGAAATGACTTAGAAATTTCGGAGTGACAGTTGGTGTTAGGATGGGTGGTGAGAACGATGAGTACTAAGGTATGTTATTGGGAAAAATGTATAACATAGAATTGTTGCAAACTTATGGCTATAAGAATTCTCCAAAGTGGAAACATAAGTGGGAACTCGAGTATATGGAATGTAAGAGACATATTGTGTGTGGTTCTTGCCACAAGTAGGCATTTTGTGAACGCGAGTATGTTAGTATGGGTAAGGAATAATAAAGGTAAGAGAAATGGTATGATTAATTTTAACCAATTCGAATGTAATTGTGAATTGGATTGATAAATTTATTAGTGCGATCGGTTTTTAATTATTACAAGGAAGTTCTAAAATGTGGGAGTGAGTTGGACTTAAAAGTGTACATTTCCTAAAAGGTATGTTTGATTCTTGTCGTTCGTTTAAGTTGATAACTTGATACCGGAATGCTGGAGTCGAGTGGGTTAAAAACCTAACCTGCTTTGAATTTCGGGGACAAAATTTCCTAAGGGGGGAGAGTTGTAACGCCCCGGGATTTCTACGATGAAAACTAGGAGAAATAGTTAAAAAATGGCCAAAATTTGGCCGGAAACAGCCTAGGAACGGCTATAGAAACCGTTCCTTAGCCGTTTACCTTCCCATATGTTGGGAACGGCCAATGGGAACGGCCACAAGGCCATTTCCCATGGTCGTTTGGCATGTTTTGGACTGGTTAAAGTGTTAGAAGCGACATAGGTAGGGGAGAGAGAAAAGATTAGAGCTTGTTCGGCCAAAACACCTCAAAATCGTCCCCAAACACTCTCCACACACAAAACCGTCAATCCTAACACATTTCCACCCTAGAATCTACCAAGAATCAACCTCATTGTATCGATTATCCCCCTCCCCACCTCAATGTCTGCACATTTTCAGAAAAGGGAAGAACTAGGTAAGTTTCCCGTTTGTAATCTGATTTGAGAGGTGAAAATAAACACATTATATATACTTGTGTTGGATTTTTGTTCTAGAATAAGATTCTGTAAGCCGTTTAGCTCGAAACCTTCATTTTTTCTAGGAAGGAAGAATTAAGGTTTGGGGGAAATGGCTATTTTAGAGAAATAAGATAATAGAGTATGAATTGTGGTTTGAATTCGTTAATAACGTGTGGAATGTGATTCCATTTGGTGTAGGGAACGATATTCGGGAATCAAATCGGAGTTCGGGCGGCGAATTAGCGCTTGGACTTCGAGGTAAGTGTTTTGCCACTTACCTGATGTGTTTGTGAATGATTGGTAAATCTTGGAAATTTGATTTATGTTGCTTGGTTGTGGATAACTCAAAGCGTGATTACGAATGTTCCATTGAGCGTATGGTTGAATGATTTTGGATATGAATAATTGAATGATTGTG
>CANYCX013354779.1:0-11913 GCA_948193385.1 Breynia disticha f. nivosa | reverse complement strand
GGGTCATAGATATTTGGGATATCTAGCAAAGTGCATAGGTATAATGTAGAGCATTATACTTGGAGAGCGATCACCATTTGTAATGTCAAATGTTATCCTTAGACTGGAAATCACTGTGTCTCTTGTTGTGATTTTTAGTGTACTTTGATATACGCCTAACGTGGCAGTAAAAGGTTGACAAGTATGGGTATGATTGGGTATGCTACCAATCATGATTGAGAGCAGGAATGAAGTGAAGGGATTGACCCTCTTAATGAGAGATGATATCACTGGCCACTTGATAGACAAGATTGGAAAGAGTGTGGCCGCACCCGAATGAAATGATTAAGTCATTTATTCGAACTTATCAATTTTGTCATAGAGATCAAGAAAAGTGGTTTGGCATTAAATAAGGGGGTTAGCGACATGCCTTATGCTAAATCAACATATCTAGGTCAAAGGATGTATTTGAGTTGCAGTAGGATTGTTGACACCGCTCGTCAGCTATTTAATTTAGGATTATCATAGTGTCTTACTAGAGACTACCTATGGTTTATGAGTCATTAAACTCATTACCTTTATTAAATAGTCCTACAGATCACACGCGGATAGCGAAAAACCTAAAAGGGTAATTTCGGTATTTCACCTTAGGTCAAAATCCGGTCACTGGACCAAATTGGGCATTTGGGCCAATTTTGGTAATTGGGCCCAAGATGGATGAGAAATATTTCTTACATGAATTTAAGACAAAGATTATTTATTAAATATGATATCTTAAATAAGAAATATAAAGGGAGAGAGAATTTAGGAGGCATGTCTTAAATTAAGACAAGACATGTCTTAAATTAAGACAAGGATAATTAATCCTTTAATTATCCACTTATGGCACATGGCTAGGATAATGTTTTTGAAAGATTTTGATTTTAAATTCATCACTTAAACAAGTCCTAAAGGCATTAGGATTGTTTAGTGTTGTAACCTAGCAAAACTCTTTCAGTAAAAAGGACTTAATGAAAGAGGAAAAACCCTAGAGTGTTACCATTCAAGTGAGTCGTCCACCTCCATCCTCTCTCCCAAAAACCGTGAGCTTTCCTCCAAAATACAAGAGCTTCATTTTGAGGTCTTCTCTAGTGAGAGACGTGAGATTGAGGGGCTGATTATAGGATATAATCAACGTGGTGCCCTCAGTTTCACAAGAAACTCATCCGAATTGACAGAAACTAAGGTGGTATGTATACTCTCTGTGCTAGTACAAATTATTCGCTAATTTGTGTGTCAAGTCTGTAGAGAAACCACACTTGAGGTTTTATTTGGTGTCAAGAAGGTCGTCTTAGAGTATTCTAAGACGGTAGTTGCCGAATCTTGATCAATATAGACCACGACATTACAAGAAACTCGCAGAGGTATGTTTTCATTATCAAGATTCGATCTTTATGCAAGTTTTATGTCAACCGATTATATATATATGTGTATTTGTTTCGGTTGTGATGTGATCTTGGGCTGTTCTTGGCTTGTTTGATGTGTTTTTCCGCTACCATTAAGTATTAAACATGCTAGGAATCCTTACAATCCATAGCAACTTAGTTCATGATCAAACTAAAATCAACCAACAAAACTAAAGATATCTGTTCAACAGACAACAAACCCATTTGAATTCTTACAAAAACAACTAGTCGACTATCGAGCATAGAAATCTTCAATCTGGTAGGCCTCCGGCTTGAATTTCTACTTCTCTCTGCTCTGCGAATGCTCTCCTGGTCGTCAAAAGCTCTCCCAAAAACTATCTCTCATTTTTCTGTCTCAAAAACCCTTATTTACCAGGGTTTTTTTCGAGCCCATAAGTTGGGAACGACCACAAAAACAGACAAAATCCCGTTCTAGCAGGTCGTTTTGAATGGGAACGACCACTGGGAATGGCTATAGTCCTGTTTCCCATGGTCGTTCTCGACGCTGTGCATCAGAACGGTTTTGAGGAACGACCATACTTCCTGTTTTGAGGCCGTTTCTGACGGTGAGTCATAAGCGGGTTTGTGAAACGGCTATGCTTCTCGTTTTGTGGCCGTTTCGAGCGAGAACAGTGTTGGGAATGGCAAATTGGTCATTCTGCTTGGCGGTTCTCACTACAGGCACTTCATTTTGTTCGGTTTTCGCTCCGTTTTGACCCATATTTTTCCTTTTTCGCTCTAAACTCCGTGCATGACCTAGAAATATAAGAAATGAATAAAATTACGCGGATATCTTGTCAAAATTCACCTAAAAACCAGAGAAATACCGTGAAAATATATGAATAAAACGACATTTATCAAACATCACCACACTTAAGCCTTTGCTTGACCTCAAGCAAATAGTCAAAAATTATATCGAAAAATAACAGGCAAGCATAAGTTTCTCATAACAGTATAGTTCCTACGTGGTCGCAGCTATAATCAAGAAGCATAAATTCAAAGACAACACATAACTATTAATGACCAAAAGCTAAGTACAGATATTGTGACTAAACAACATATTCATAATTGCATTCAGAGACGATCTCGTGTGTGTGTGTAAACCAATTCCAGATAAGTTCTAACGCTTATTAAACAACGTAAACAAGCAATACAACTCTGACTATAGTGTAAATATGGTGCAATAAATCCCAACACAAGACTAAGGCAGTTAAAAGCAGAGTTGGTCAGTAAGATTTTTTTTTTCAAATTTCGCGTTCGTTATACGCTCCATCTCGATTTTTCCACTTACCCGATTGCTGCAAACTCATTTTCTTCACAACATATTTTCTTGTTTTCCCCTATCACGAATATTTCTCTTTTTACGCGAAGACTACCCACTTTTGGTGGTTGTCCCCGGTTATTCAAGAAAATCGCAATAAAGGTGCTTTGCATACTCATATCTTAAATATCAGACATAGGAGTAGAAATTGGACAAAAAATAGTAATAAATTAATTTTTTTACGAGTTTAGGTTCAATCAGGCAAGGGTAATTTTCACAATAAATGAAGTCATACCTTGATATCATTGCACATTGTTAGTAGGTCTAAAAAAGATTTGAGTAAGCCACAAATATTTGCAAAACAGTAAAACTATATTAATTGTAAACAGTTGTGGAATAAAAATCAAAACTCACCTAGAATTAGTTTGACGTGCTTAAAAATGGAGATACAACTAGGAATACAAAAATGCATAGTTATTTAAATCAAAAGATCATATATTTTTCTAAAGGTCATTACCAGTTATGTTTATGTAGTTGAATCGATGCGCTCGACTACATAAATCATCACTGGCCAGAAACTACAAGTTGCTAACAGTTGTAGAATATTTAAATTCTAAGCAAGACATTTTTCATGATATGAACCCCCATCACCACACTTTTATAACAATACATTGTCCCCAATGTATATAAAAAGAGAAATGAATTAAGGTTGAATAAAATGAAAAATGGCAGAAACTTCCTTGAAGACTCAGTTGTGAGATGTTCGCAGAAGATGTCTAATGTTGCACTTGTTGACTGGAAGAAAAGAAGTACTGAAGAAGTGGAAAAGTAAGAAACATAGTGTCATAAGGTTCTTTAGTACATGAGTTCCTGAGAAAAAAATAAAAGATAAAGAGACACGACGAAAATAAAAAACTAAAAAAATAAAAAAAAGAACTAAGAAATAAAACAAACACAAATACTAAAATAAAACAACTAAAATAAAGGAGAAAGTAAAAAGAAAACAAAGCTCAGTCATGTCCCTGAGTATCGTCCTCGCCCTCGTCGGAATCGTTTGTATAATACTCGACTGGCTCTCCGGGTGGACCAAAATATGGCCGATAGGGGGCATAGTAGCGTGCCGTCTATTGTGGAGGGACGAAGGGTTGCGGCTCAAACTGAAGGTGCTAGAAAAGCTGGACCACCTAGTACTCCATCGAGAGCATATGCATCGATTGAGTTTGCTGCTCTACCTGCATAGTCCTCAGTCGACGTGCCATGATGTCCTGTTGTCGTGCTATGGCAACTAAGATAGTGCTGATCTGATCCATCTGAGAGGGTTGACCAGGCTGCTGTGGTGGCATAGGTGCCACTGGATTTGCGACCTCTGCTGGGGGCTCCTCTGCTGCTGGCTGGTCCATCTCAGGCTGAGGATACTCCTCCTCATCCTCTCTCTTTAGTCTCAACTGCCAGACACCCGCAATCCAAACTCGCTCCACTAACCTCATCTTACGGAGCACTCCTAGGTCCAAGTGCTCGGCTGGCGTAATAATCAGCATCTCTGGTAAGTGCTGGGATAGGTGAAGGCCGCGTGCAATCCTCATCGCTTAGTGTCCTGAATATAAGCCCGCCGTCCTCGTCCTCGTCAGCTGATCCCGCAGTGATTTGGCCAACAAATAGGCAATGTTGACTGGTACCCCTCTATCCATGCTATAGAGGCACAACAGGTCCTGAAATGTAACATTACCTGCACTCTCCCACCTCGAAAAAGGAGTAGTAGCTATAACCCGGTGCAGATATCTCAAGGCGTGTGAGTGTATCTGGGATGCATTGGACCTAGACAGATTAAAATCCGTCCGTCCTGTCAGATCCTACCAGTAGCCTACTATATCTGTCTCAGCCGAAAATCCCAGGGGCAGGTTGGAAAACTCCTCGGTCCAAGCAAAATTCGCGTCATAAAGATCCATCCAGATACCAAACTCAAGTATCGTCATCTGGTGGAATGTACCGCCGATCCTGAAGCTGATAGCCTGGTAATCTACTGTCATATCCTATAGCTCGACAAATGTGAAGGAAGCCGAGAACTCTAATGTCAGCTCCTGATGAGCGGGCTCACTGATAGAAAAAAGGTCCCAGTCCCTAACTCGTGTCAGCATGGTATACTCCTCAGAAAGTCCTAGGTCTTGAAGAGTGGACTCATCTGGCAGTCAGATGGGAAAGAATGGTTTGTTCCTCAGTGCCTCCAGGCGATTCTGAAAATGTGGATGGTTAGGGAAGTGGAGCATCTGGGCGAGTCTGGCATCCATCTCGTCACCACGAGGGTGGCGTGGGGCAGCTCGTCGGCGTCTAGAGGGGCCTTCTCCTGACATCTACAAAAATTACGCACAAATTTCAGAGCAACTAACAATCCAACAACCAGATACGCAATAATTACTGCAAACAAAGCTAAACTATCAACTCAAAGCCATTAATAACTCAAATTCACTAATGAAATTGTCTAGGATCAACCAACAACATTAAATCTCATATTCCTAGCAGCAAATAATACTAAATAAGGCATCAGAAACTCTGAACCATTGTATGATAATTAAGAAACATCCATGAAAACTACTCAAATTGCAAGAAGATGGGCATTAATCAGTCATTAAGTAAAAACAAAGCTAGAATCAAGGCCAGTTCGTTCACCTAAAGCTTTCTTAAGCATGATTTCAACTAAATTAAGCACTCAACAACACAATTGCAAGAAAAACTAAGGCCAAACTCCAAAAATCCTAGCCAGACACGATTTTTCCAACCAAAATCACAATAGATGACAGATATTCGTTCTCTAGCATGCAAAGAAGCAACTTTCAACATAGATGATCCAAAATACACTCAAAATCATGAAAACTACACGTTTTTTCTCAAAGAATCTGTCAAAAAATATCCAAAACCAAGGGGGAAAGTGAAAATGAGAGGAAAAATGAAGTTCAAACCTTAATTTTGGCGAAAAATGCTTGAAAACGGCTTGTGGTCGTTTGGAAGTCGAGAGAAATGACGATAAAAACGTTTGTGACGTTTTTGAGTAGTGAGAAAAATGAGGCTGAACCCTGATTTTTAAATCCCATTAGTCGTGAACGGCCATGGGGAACGGCCTCAAGGTTTTTTCTCTTGCCCGTTCCCAACTTAAAATTAGGATTCTGGGTTGGAAACGGGAATTAAGAACGGCCACATGGTCGTTTCAAAATCCCGTTCCCAACTTAAAATTAATGTTCATGTGTGTATTTGCGAACGACCATGGCCGTTCCGAATGGTCGTTTTTGGAGGAACGGTCAGGGAACGGTTTTGGAAACTGTTCCTTCAACCTGTTCCGATGATGAAATAGAAACAGTTTTTAAAATGGGTAAGTTGGCCGTTTGGCCAGACTGTTTCCCATGGAAACAGCTTAGGAACAGTTTCTTAGAACAGTTTCCTACGCCTGTTTCAATTGATCGCATCGAACGTTTAGTGGAAACGGTTTGGAAAGTCGTTCCCTTTGGCCATTTCGATACTGTTGAGTTGTTTTTATAAATTTTTGTCATGTAAGATGCGTACCTGTTGCAAGTCCGAATATACGCCCTGTGACACGAAACATACACACAACCAAACAAACACACAAAAAAACAAGTCTAAACAAAAATAACGAAAAGATATCAAAACAAAAGGTTCCTAATTTTTGGGTTGCCTCCCAAAATGCGTTTATTTAACGTCCCGAGCCTGACGATTACCTTTAAGTTGAGCTAGGCTCCAGTGAAGCGAGGTTTACAATATCTTTGTCAAGATCTGCAATGTTCTGTCCATGATACAATTTAAGTCTGTGACTGTTTACTTTAAACGTACCTTTGTCGGGGTGTGAGACCTCGACAGTTCCATAATGGAAGACTTGGGTTATTCTGAACGGCCCAGACCATCTTGACTTCAGTTTTTCAGGAAAGAGTCTGAGGCGGGAATTATAGAGCAGAACATTATTGCCCACGGAAAAATTCTTTGTGGCTTTCAGATGCTTGTCATGATAACGCTTAGAGTGTTCCTTATAGAACTTGCTATTCTCATAAGCCTCCATCCGCCATTCCTCCAGCTCATTCAACTACTATTTCTTGTGTTCACCTGCAGCAGATAAATCAAAATTGATAGATTTTATAGCCCAAAATGCTTTACGTTCTAGCTCGACTAGAAGATAGCACGTCTTTCCATAAACAAACCTTAATGGTGTAAAACCAATAGGTGTTTTATAGGCAGTGCAATAAGCCCATAAGGCATCTTCAAGTTTGATTGACCAGTCCCTTCTAAGATGCTCTACTGATTTTTCTAAAATTCTTTTCAATTCTCGATTGGTCACCTCGACTTAACCACTGGTTTGGGGATGATAGGTAGTGGACACCCTGTGAGTAACACCATATTTATGTAAAATTTTTGAGAATTGGTTGTTACAGAAGTGTGTCCCTCTGTCACTTATAATCGCCCGAGGTGTTCCAAAACGAAAAAATAAAGATTTTAAAAATTTGATAACAACTCTAGCGTCATTAGTGGGTAAGACTTGCACCTCAACCCATTTTGATACATAGTCGACAACAACTGGAACATATTTATTGTTATAGGATGTAGGGAAAGGACCCATAAAATTGATTCCCCACACATCAAACACTTCACACACAATAGTACTATTTTGAGGGATTTCATCACGGCGAGAGATGTTACCTAAGCGCTGACAACTGTCACAAATAGATACATACCTCTACGCGTCTTTAAATAAAGTGGGCCAGTAAAAACCTACACCAAGTACTTTCTATGCGGTGCGGTTAGTGCTGTAGCGGCCACCAGTGGGTCCTGAGTGGCAGTGAGTTAGAATCTGCCACCCTTCTTCGGCGGAAACACATCGCCGAATAATCTGATCTATGCAAACACGAAACAAAAATGGTTCTTCCCAGAAATAATATTTCAGATCAGAGAAGAATTTCTTCTTCTGCTGAAATGATAGATCTTTAGGAAGGACGTTAGCGGCGAGGTAATTGGCAATATCAGCAAACCATGGAGTTTGAATTATTACCTTAGTCAGTGTAAATAAATCCTCATCTGGGAATGAGTCATTTAAGGGCAGTTTTTCCTTGGGGTCGTCAGTAACCCCTTTCAGCCTCGACATATGATCTGCCACCACATTTTTAGCTCCCCTTTTGTCTCTGATTTCCAGATCAAACTCTTGGAGTAAAAGAATCCACATAATTAACCTTGGCTTTGCATCTGTCTTATTCAACAAATATCTCAAAGCAGAATGATTAGTAAAAACAATAACTTTAGAAAGTATGAGATAAAGGCAAAATTTATCAAATACAAACACAACAGCTAATAGTTCTTTTTCTGTGGTGGTGTAATCAATCTGGTTTTCATTCAGTGTCTTGCTAGAATAGTAAATAGGTTGAAAATGTTTTCCATGGCGTTGTCCTAAAACAGCGCCAATTGCAAAGTCACTAGCATCGTACATTAATTCGAAGGGAAGACTCCAATCAGGTGACACTAAAATAGGAGCATTAACTAGTTTATTTTTTAGTAACTCGAAAGCGGACAGACATGCTTCATTAAAATAAAAAACAGCGTCCTTTTCGAGTAACTGTGTCATTGATCGAGTTATTTTTTAGAAGTCTTTAATAAAACGTCTATAAAACCCGGCATGTCCTAGGAAACGTCTGATCGCCTTACCGGAGGTCGGGGTGGTAGATTTTGAATTGTTTCTATCTTAGCTCTATCCACCTCAATCCCCCAGCTAGAAATTTTATTCCCTAGAACAATGCCATCGGTGACCATAAAATGACATTTCTCCCAATTCAACACCAAATTTGTGTCCTCACAACGTTTTAAAACACGTTTTAAATGTGCTAAACACTGTTCAAATGAATCACCAAACATAGAAAAGTCGTCCATAAGTACCTCCATTATATCTTGGATAAGATCGTCAAAGATAGCCATCATACATCTCTGGAAAGTGGCTGGGGCATTACATAATCCAAACGACATTTGTCTATACGCAAAAGTGTTATAGGGCATGTGAATGTTGTCTTGTCCTGATCTTCTGGTGCGATAGGAATCTGAAAATAACCAGATAAACCATCAAGGAAACAATAAAAAGAATTTTTGGCTAACCTTTCAAGCATCTGGTCCACAAATGGTAGTGGAAAATGATCCTTCCTTATGGCATCATTCAGTCTGCGGTAATCAATGCAAACGCGCCATCCGGTGACAGTTCGAGTTGGAATAAGTTCATTTTTTTCATTCGTCACCATTGTCATTCCTCCTTTTTTCGAGACTACCTGTACCGGGCTAACCCATGCGTTATCCGAGATTGGGTAAATGAGACCTGCATCAAGCAATTTAATTACCTCGGCGCGCACCACTTCCTTTATTTTTGGATTTAGCCAGCATTGTGGTTGGACCACTGGCTTGAATTCATCTACCATTAAAATCTTGTGCGTACAAAAAGAGGGGTCAATTCCTCTTATGTCTGATATTTTCCAAGCCAGAGTCCTCTTATGTTCTTGAAGTACTGTCAGTAACTGCTCTTTTTGTTCATCCTGCAAAATAGTTGAAATAATTACTGGCAGTTTATTATCTGGGGCTAAGAAAGCATGCTCTAAATGATCTGGCAGTGTCTTGAGTTCAAGAACTGGAGGGTCCTCGAGTGATGTTTTCAATCTCTGCTCGTTACTGCAATCAAGTCCCTCAAATTTCTGTTTGCATTTTGTAAATTCTGAGGCCTCAAGATGTGCAATATGCTCAGAAACTTGAATATCACTCTGTTGTGCATTTTTTCCTTACACCAAACAACGCTCCAGTGGATCTGTAAAAATCAATTCCTACAAATAATTGGATAAAGATGGTTGAGAGGAATTAATAAAATAACACTGGTCATCCTGAGTTATAGAATGCCGTAAGGATTTTGATGTTAGAAAAGCAACTTCTTCTTCACCAACTCTCAAAACTAACTTACCGTCACTAACATCAATAATAGCCCTAGCAGTGCCTAAAAAATGGACGACCTAAAATTAATGGTACCTCAACATCCTCATCCATATCTAAAATAATAAAATCCACAAGAAATATGAACTTGTCTACTCTCACAAAAACATCCTCAACCTTACCTCTAGGCAACCTAACAGATCTATCAGCTAATTGAAACTCATCCTAGTAGGCAATGGTTCACCTAAGCCTAGATATTTAAACATTTTATACGACATTAAATTAATGCTAGCTCCTAAATCAGCTAAAGTTTTTTCACACACTAAACTACCAAAAGAGCAAGGAATGGTAAAACTCCCTAGATCCCGTAATTTCTGTGGCAGTTTGTTCTGTAAAATTGCAGAGCACTTCTCACTAAGAGAAATAGTGGATATTTCTTCTAATTTTCTCTTGTTGGAGAGCATTTCTTTGAGAAACCTAGCGTACTTTGGCATCTGTGATAAAGCCTCGACAAAAAGGATGTTAATATGTAATTGTTTAAAAAAGGATATGGAATTCTCCTGTACTCTGGTACTGGCTCTTTATCTTTGATTTCTGGATGTTGAGGAGCTTTTTCTTTCTCTTCCTCAACTGGACTGGCTTCAGTGGGTGCCTGTGCAGATATGTCAGAAGGAATATTTTTAACAGTATCGGATACCTTAGGGAGTTCACAGCCACTTCAGAGTGTGATTGCCTGAACGTGCTCTCTGGGATTAATCTCTGTATTACTCAGCAGGGTACCTGGTTGTCTTTTAGAGACTACCTTAGCCAACTGTCCCACTTGTTTCTCCAAATTGTGAATGGAGGCTTCACTGTTGCGAATAGAGGTTTCCACTACAGAAATACGAACATCAGCTACTTGAATAAATTTTAAAAGAATTTCTTCCAAACCTGGTTTTTGCTCAGCTGGAGCTGACTGTTATTGCTGAGATTGTTGTTGCTGCTGTTGGAAACCGGGAGGTTGATTCTGCCTTGTTCCTCCCCAAGAAAAATTTGGATGGTTCCAACAACCTGCATTGTAAGTTTGGCTATAAGGGTTATTGTGTTGATTTTGACGTTGTTGTCCTGAGTAGTTGTGTACTCCATTGCATTCCTACGAATCCTGGTTGTCCTCTTGGTTAGTTACCTGTAAAACATGATTGGCGGAACCAGAAGAGGGAATGGAAATATTGTCAATTTCCTTACTCAACGCCTCAACTTGTGCATCCAAAGCAGTGACTACATCCAAATCGTATAACCCCGGTTGTTTTGGTGGCTTAGCTATGGTGGCTCCCCATTGATAGTTGTTCATTGTTATTTGTTCAATTAATTCCTGGGCTGCCTCCGGAGTCTTACTGTTCAATGTTCCACCGACTACTGCAACAATAGACTGCTTAGTTCCCATACTTAAACCACTGTAAAAGGTCTAAACCTGCATCCAAAGGGCAATCCATGGTGTGGACATCTTCGCAGTAAATCCATAAACCTCTCCCAGGTGTCATACAAAGTTTATGACTCTAATTGAGCATAAGAGGATATATCATTCCTAAGTTTGGCTGTCTTGGCAGGAAAAAAATATTTTGCCAAGAACCATTCAGCTAAAACATCCCAAGTATCTATAGATCCTCGTGGCAGAGAATTAAGCCATTACTTTGAACGTGCCCTTAAAGAGAAGGGAAACAACCTCAACCTAATGGCATCATCTGAAACCCCATTGATCTTCAAGGTGTCACAGACTTCTAGGAAATTTGAAAGATGTGCATTGGGATCCTCATCCTGTAAGCCATCAAACTGAACATATTGCTGAACCATCTGAATTACATTCGGCTTAATCTCGAAGTTGTTAGCCGCCACTGTCGGTCAGACTATGCTTGATGTAGTCCCCATCATATCCAGTCGAGCATAGTCAAACATTGTCCTTGGAATTTGATCACCCATGGCTTGAGTTACTGAATGTTCTGACTCCGAATCACTCTCGCTTTTGAGATCAATTGTGGCTTCTCTAAATAACTGTTCGCGACGTCAAAGGAGAACTGTGCGTTCGATCTTAAAATCTGTTTTGACAAGAATTGAATTTTCACTGCTAGTCATAAACTACCTGTAAACCTACAATAACACAAAGATAGAAACAAAAACCAAGCATAAAATCCAAGGAAGAAAAAGAAATAATAGAAAACACAATAAAATAAAAGTAATAGAAAAATGATAAATGTAATAACTAGATTGAGTTCTTAATATTGAACTATCCCCGGCAACGACGCCAAA
>CANYCX013352420.1:0-17344 GCA_948193385.1 Breynia disticha f. nivosa | reverse complement strand
CATTATATTTAATTAAAATAATAAAAATATGCTCATAAGTTAGCATAAAGAATACATGACACTAAATAAATTTTTTTTAGAAATAAATTTAAAATTTACATTCTAACAAGGAAATTTATCCACAATGTTTTCAATAAAATTCCACAATTTCTCCATATTAATTTTCTCACATCTATAGTAAAATCTATGAACATATTCACATGTGATAATTTAACTATCCACAAATATATATTACCACCGCGCATCGCGCGGATAATCCAACTAGTTATCATTAATTTGAAAGTTAAATAATGAAAAGTTGTCTGTATATATTAAAATAATATATTTAAAAATTTGGTCTATTAATTCGGGACGGAGAGATTCCTTCATTATCAGTGAAAACACGTTGTTTTTAATTAATCAGGAACCTATCTTAGAAAAATACTATAATAATGGAACTTGCAGCAGCTTAGCTGGATTATGCATCACCTCCAACTCATCCAATCACTCTCAGACAGAAATAATGCTACAATATTTGGTTGATCAGTAATTATCCAATCGAAGAAATCCAGTTTAATTTCTTTCAACTATCCTTTTCGTTTAACTTCATACATGCAGATGCAGTGCATCATAAGTAAACCCTATCTTAAGCTTTGATGTGATTTTGCAACAAGAAAAGCATGGTGTATTTGAAAAAAAAAAAAGATGACTTATGGATTCATTCATTACACTCTATTAACATGTTTCACATTTTCCTCAGAGCTACTATGTATTGAAACAACAAGTTGATTCGTTTCTGAGCTATGATCTTCGTTAAAACTACGTGTTCCTGATACAACAACGGCGAACCAAACGATCGCCGGAGTGAGTAGGAGAATGAGACCAGAGGGCACCATCCACAACTGACTATTTGTGGGATGATATTCATATTCCCACCAACCTAAAATTAATCCTCCAGACATGCTCAACAGAAATGACCACAAACAAGACGAGTATGTCTTCAAACTCTTGCTAGTTTCATGACCTGCCACACGCTTCTCTTCGTCGTAAATTCCCATAAATCGATTCAAGTTCTCGATGGTTCAAACTTCAAACACCTGAAAATCAAAAACCATATTCATAAAACAACAAAACGTTTGAAATTGACATGTTCCAGCAGAGAAAAATCATGAAAACTCAAGTTTCACAAGATAATATAACAGCATGAACAAACGTAACAAACACATGTACATGTATAAGTACATACCTTGGCTGGAACCAGTGGGTAATGTGGAAGATGGTAGTAAGAAGAAGCTAATAAGAAGACGAGTATGGGAAGAAGTTGGTATGGAAGTTCATCTGGGAAGAAGAAGAGTGTTTGAGGTAGGCATCAGGCGTGCCTTTCTCTCAAAGATGCTAATTGTTAAATGAATACATACAAATAAGCAAAAATGATTACGTCTGATGTTTCAACACTCAAACTGATTAATATATATACATGGAGCTCTCTGGGGGTTGATTCCATGGTTTTCTTATTTCTTTTTTAATTTCTGATGATGGTTTTTGACAGGTGGCTTGTTTGTTTCTGGGAAATTTTGTAATTTTATTGTACTAAGTTTTTAATATGAAAGAAAATGGAGAATCTTCCTTATTAGATAATCCAATCTCATTATAATCGAATTGATGATCGTACCAAAAGAAGAATTGAATAGTTGGTTCATTAGCTGAATCGGCAGTTAATTGGCTGAACCGGTGGTTTATTGATTGAAAAGGCAATTTTAAAATTATATAATAAATAAATAAGTATAAATGCAAAGTTATTTAATTATCAGAATTATTTACATTTTTTCAATATCAAAATTAGTTTGGTTTAACGTTTTGATACCAATTTCAGAAATCGATCTGACTAGTAAAATTAGACCAATTATCAATTCATATATTTATCATCTTCATTTTCGATTTTTGTAATACCAATATAATGATTATGAACTGACCTTATTAGAAAGTAATAAAACAAATATATTTTAGGAATGATCAAAATTCGATGAATTGACAAAAAATTCATTTCAGTTTAATTCGGTAAATTTTAAAGTTCGATTTGATTAGTAGTTATATTATAATCTATGGGAAAAAGCATCGAATGGTGCCTATACTATACTTGGCTTCGTGGGACATCTTTATGCTTACAAATGGACCTTTAGAAATGTTCTTTATAGTATTTCAGATTATATTGAGTGAGTCTGAATAGGTTGCAGCTTGGCCATGTTCATATGGGGACGTTTTACCTAAATTAACTACTGCAAAAAGCAATAGTTGCCCAATTGTCCCAACAGATCTGCATCACTTCCCTATCTTTCCAAATAAATCTCTTAAGAAACATAGTTTTATATTAAATATATTGGTATGGTTGGATGGTTTTAAAATTATAATGATTCATACAAGTTTAATTAGGTAAACTAAGCCAAATGTGTGACATTCCTTCTTCTGTAACAACTGTTTGGTTAAGTTTAAACTTAGCAAAAAGTAACCAAGTGATGAAGTTGGATCCAATAGAACAATCATCGCAACAAAGATCATGAGTGAGTAGCATAAAGCCTCTGAACCAAGCCCAAGTGAACTCACCCAATCTTAAGAAAGCTCCACATCTCACTCACCACAACAAGAATGCACTCGGCCGCATCCGCGGCGGAGGTTTATACGCACTCCGTCGGCGTCATAAATCAACCTCTTTTATTAGGGAGAGGTTGATATTTGTGAATTGTTTCATAATCATAAAACGATTTACAAGTGAGTTTTATTGTCGTTAAAATTAATTTATAAGTATTTTTTGAAATTAATACAATGAGTGAAGTATATTCCAAAGTAAAATAAAAAGTTTATAATTAAAAAAAAGCTAATAGGTATTGTCATAAATCTTTTGTGGGGCTTATGATTAGAGGAATTCTAAAGAGGTTTGATATGACGTGTTGGATGTGTGCATGGACATGAGAATTCAAAATAAATTGATAGTAATTGTGTCGTATTTTTTATGAAATATCAATTTTATCAAATAAATTAAATTTATGTTAATCATATTACATCATAATTATATACTCTCAAATCGTATTATCAAGTCAGAAATTATCAACGCACGCTCGACAAAACAAAAATAGACGTGAAGGAAGATAAGGCGCACATGGAGAATAATGGACCTCCTTGCTTGGATCATTACTCACGACACTACAAAACTCCAAGAACCTCAAAATTTGAGTCACATAACTCATCAATTACTTCACTTTCACCTTCTCAATTATTACGCCATCACAACATCCACATCACTTAATTCATTTCATATTTCTCCTCCCTACATTTTCAAAATCATTTCAGATAATAAAATCTTTCACGTAAAATACTCACCAAATATTAATTGAGTTATTAATTCGCCTAACTTCGAGATTCGATTTGATGTGTTTTTTATATTCAATCTCGGAGAAATTACCATCATCCTGTGAATTCGGATTAATTTTCACCGAAATTGAAAAATACGGCTAACTGACATGCAGAAAAATCCGGAGAACAAATACTCCATAGATCTTATCAACAAAACACGGAAACACGGATTCTATAATTGACTGATCGGAGAATCCGGTCCCACCTAATTCAACTATAGAACCCACGTCTCCGCCTCCGTAACACTATTTCCCCACCATTTCCGTACCTGCCCAACTCTCCTTTTCTCTCTTCTTTGTCCGATAATCTTTCTTTTCTATCAAAACTTTAGGCAATAAAACAGTAAAGTTATTTTTAAAGGTGAGCATGAGCGTGAAAGTCCCTGCCACCCGGACACGAGTCGGAAAATATGAGCTTGGACGTACCGTAGGTGAAGGCAGCTTTGCCAAAGTTAAGTTCGCTAAGAATGTCGAGACCGGTGATATTGTTGCTATTAAAATTCTTGACCGTGACCAAGTTCTTCGTCATAAAATGGTCGAGCAGGTTCGCCAGTTTCCCAGTTTTAATAAATTTGCACGCTTAAATTACGTAAATTTTGTGATAAATTTTGTTGTGTTTTTCCTTTTATGATATGGCATTCTATGGTAATGATTTATTGTTCTGTTGTGTTTAGTTGAAAACGGAAATATCGACGATGAAATTAGTGAAACATCCGAATGTTGTAAAAGTTTACGAGGTCATGGCAAGTAGAACGAAGATTTATATTGTCATTGAGTTTGTTGATGGTGGCGAGCTATTTGATAAAATCGTGAGGAACTTTTCATTTGTTGTTGTTGTTATTTTAATGTTCTGCAGTCATTTTCTTATGTTTATATGAGTATGTATGGCTGGTTGGTGTAGGCAAAACATGGAAGGCTTAGAGAGGATGAAGCGAGGCGGTATTTTCACCAACTTATTAATGCTGTTGATTACTGTCATAGCAGAGGAGTGTACCATAGAGATTTGAAGGTTGATTCATGTTTTTTGTTAGAATTTGTTGGTTCAATTGTTGTGTGTAGTTTGAGCTTGTTTTTGATGCGTGTTCTACTTATTTGCAGCCAGAGAATCTTCTTCTTGACTCGTATGGAAATCTTAAAATCTCTGATTTTGGATTGAGTGCATTGTCACAGCAATTACAGGTATGCATTATTTCATTTGTTACATAAATTTCGCAAGATACATAGCCTTCTCCTTATTGATGGAGAATGATCGAGTTGAAGAGCTAAGAACATATGTTGAATGTTTTTGTTAATGGACTTAATGGTGATCTTATTGTTTTAGGGGGACGGATTGTTTCACACAGCTTGCGGAACACCAAATTACGTGGCGCCGGAGGTAGCCACCGGTTACATAGATGAAGATTCTGTGATACTTCGCGTTGTT
The DNA here is from genome assembly GCA_948193385.1 of Breynia disticha f. nivosa. NCBI lineage: Eukaryota > Viridiplantae > Streptophyta > Magnoliopsida > Malpighiales > Phyllanthaceae > Breynia > Breynia disticha. The sequence continues at coordinate 12,535 of CANYCX013352420.1, read as the reverse complement.
GATTGTTCATCACACTTAATATTTTTGTTTTCAGGTGCTCAAAGACAAAGGTTATGCTGGTTCAGGATATGATATTTGGTCTTGTGGAGTCATTCTTTTTGTGCTTATGGCTGGCTACTTACCTTTTGATGAGCCAAATCTTATGGCTCTTTACAAGAAAGTTAGTATCACTGAATTCTTTTCTTCAGATTCTTTCTTATTTTGAGATGTAAAATTTTGACTAAACTTGAGTTTGGACTTCCAAAACTGATGACAGATTTGCTTAGCTGATTTCTCATGTCCAACATGGTTTTCGGCCGGCGCCAAGAAACTGATAAAGCGTATTCTTGATCCAAACCCTCTTACGGTAAGCTCGTGACAACTTTCTATTGGATAGAGAAAATAATATAGCAATGGTTTCTTTGCTTCTTTAGTTAGCTACTAAAACATGTGATTGGTTCTACGCAGCGGATAACCATTCCTGAAATTTTAAAAGATGAGTGGTTCAAGAAAGGGTATAAGCCACCACAATTCCAGCAGGACGAAGATGTAAATTTAGATGATGTTGATGCTGTTTTTAATGATTCAAGAGTAAGAATTCTGACTGAAATTTCATCAGTGCTGAAACCAGAATAAAGGGATTTAGGCTGCTAGTTTTATTTGCAGTTTCTCATGGATTTAACCTCAAATGAAATTGACAGTAATTATAATTGCCGTTGCAGGAACATCTTGTGACTGAACGAAAAGAGAAACCAGTTTCGATGAATGCTTTTGAGCTTATTTCAAAAACACAAAGCTTTAGTCTTGATAGTTTATTCGAGAAGCAGGGGGTATGTATGGCTACATTTTTCTTATTTGGTGTTTATGTTCATATCATTAACTCTACATCAGTATTCTGAAAACAAAATCTTCATCATTGGCAAACTCTCGAAGAACTAAAAAGCATAAGTGCATGATCTTATGTACTATTCTTTACGGTAATTTTTTCTATACTTATTAGTTGGTTGTCTAAATTGCAGAGTTATGTGAAGAGAGAAACGCGTTTTGCTTCCAATAGTCCTGCAAATGAAATCATGTCAAAAATTGAAGAAGCAGCAAAGCCTCTAGGCTTCAATGTCGACAAGAGAAACTACAAGGCAATCATTTATTCTTTTCGTTATGCGGATAAATTACTGTTTTCAACTTCTGTGTCATGGAATGATGGATAACATGAGATCAGTCAAGTGTTTTAAACAAAACCTTTTAACTTTGGAAGTTTCATTCCAACATTTCAGATGAAGCTGAAAGGTGATAAAAGTGGGAGGAAGGGCCAGCTTTCTGTCACTACAGAGGTAAAAATATCATCTGGAAATGCCAGCTAATTCTTTTTTTGATAATTATTTCATGTCAGAATCTGGTTCCAAGTAGTGATATTCATAAAATCAACTGCCTCAGGTGTTTGAAGTGGCTCCCTCTCTTCACATGGTTGAACTTCGAAAAGTTGGGGGCGACACATTGGAGTTTCACAAGGCATGTCGACATTTTCATTCTCAAATCTTTTATTATTTCAATATATGCTAGGAATGCTATATAATTCAAGGAGAAATGTTTTCCGGATTTTCTCTTCATCTTCATTTCTCCCTAGTAGTTTGAAACACTAATTAATGAGTGACTTCTTGGGTGAGAACAGAATTATGTGAGAACATGTGAAAACAAAGTTAAATTCCATAACATAGAATTAAGTGTTATATACCATTACAGAACTTAACTCCGTTCTCACAGAAATAAGTTTTCACCCCAGAATTCCCCTAATGCCTCAAGTTGCTATCACTAACTTGAAATCTCGAATATCATTGCAGTTCTATAAAACCTTCTCATCAGGTTTGAAAGACATCGTCTGGAAATCTGATAAAACCATCGAAGGATTGAAGTAAGTAATCGAATTCACATTACGCGTGTTGTTTCTCTGTTGAGAGTAATTAATAGAGGCAAAGTTCCACTTGTGCAGGTCTTAACAGATACTATCCAGATGGATCAATTGGCCTGTATTGATCAAAGTTATTTGTCTGATCGACGTCGCAACATTTAAGTCTCACCATAATGTGATGTGTATAGTGTTAGTTGGGAGAAGGGAGTATTGAGCCTTCAAAGAGGGTGGGCCAATGTTCCTTCTCCATTACTAGCTTAAATTTAATCATGGATGTGAGTTTCCATGGCAAATTTTGACATTAGATGTTGACGTTTAACAAGTCATGTAATGGAGAATCTGTGTTAGAGAATGAAATCATTGATGGACCTTATTGTTCTATGATAGTATTTGGCACCGTTCACGAGTCTTTGCATGTGCCTTTTTCTCCTGTTGGAAAGTGGGTCATCACTGTTTGGGAACAATGGTTCCAGCTTGCTGGTTTGCTTAGAGGTGAAAATAATGAATCACATTCGACGAATCACGAATTAGAATCGGAAATGAACTGTTGAAATCTGTTGGTTAACAGTTTGATTCTGATTTTTAGCAATGAACCGTGAACTGTCGGTTTGATTTATTTTTAGTAGAAATACTAAACATAAACTGTCGCCGTAACCTTTGGTTCAGAAACCAGAACTGTAACGAAACTAGCAGAACCATGTACTATAGGAATTGATTTGAAATTAATTCTAATGATGAAACACGATTTTCAAATTGATTATTCAATGATTTGAAAGAGGATGAAACTAGAACCATTCATGTTTCCAAGTTTAGTCTCGATTCATACAATTTTCTAGTTTTTTTTTACAATTAGAAAAACTTTTTGCATTTTTCTGATAAAATCGCACGTAGAAAAAAAAAACTAAAATATATAATATATAAGTGATGCACTTTCGCATGTTATATGTTAAGATGTCTAATTAAGGATATTCGACCAATTATTTACCTTAATTACAATTGATCCGTGCGTAAGTGTCAGTTAATCATTAATCGACAAAAAGAGAATCGACCCAATCCTTATCAATTTCTTTTCTGGAATGATTCATTTTAATGAAGGAGAGGATTCAACGTAGAACATTTAACAGAATCGAAACAACTTGGCGTCACTGTCATGTAAACTAATTCTCAACCAGGCGAAGTAGCATCCATTCAAATATCTGATGCAGAAGTAAAGGGCTGATATGGTGATGATATCTGATCTGCAGGTACAAGAGTGATCCCTCCTCTGATATTATTTTAATGAGTAGATCCGAAGGGACAACAAATGTGTGAACTCAAAGTGCTGATCAAATTTGGCCTCTCATGTTGACCAATCCATCATTATTAGGTTAGTTTCTGGTTAGCTGCTTCTGTTTCATTGCTGACGACCCAATTCTTCCCCCCCTCTTTTCCCTCATTAAAATGCTAAGATATATATAGCACCTTTTTCGGGTTCATAACACGACAGCTCAACTTCGTCTCGTGACGTGTCGGATGGGGTAACAATAACATCAATCAATATTGTATTGACGTGTATCTAACGCATATAAGCAACGATCATTTGGCAACTAATAACACTATTTGCCAAGTTGCGAGAGTTTGACGAGAAGAGCACAAGTGAGACCGACGTCATATTTTAACATATTTTTACGTAAAATCTTAACGTATTAAATTACGAATCTATGCACAACTTATAAATCTTTCATACATTAATTTTACAACTCGTCGACATAGAATTCATTCATGTATCTTTACATGAATGCTATACAATTTCAGAATCGTGGCTAACTTTCCAAACCTCAAGCTCTGTAATTTAATGTCGAGCTGATTAGATTGATGAGAAAGAGGAGTATTTGTTAGTGGTTTGTACGTGGAAGTTTGATGATGGGGACAAACATATATATATGGCCATCATTTATTAAAAATCGAGATTTTAAATGCCTAACTTCCAACGCCTTGGAATACATCCTCACATAAATTCTCAAATTAGTTAAACAAATTTCACCAATTTTCTGAGGCCTTTTTTTTCTTTCTGGTATTATTGACAAAATAATAAAATTCATACATGAGTGATTGCTTTCAATTAATATATTGACGTAAACAAAATTTTCAATTCGTATAAAAAAGGCTAAAATTTCAAAGAATATGCAAGCACAGAAAGTTTTATAGTTAATTAGTTTTAAGAATTTGATGAGTTTTGACACGTTTATAACACGATTAATTAATTTAAAATAAATACACAATCATGTCGTGTCGATACGAAACAAGCAATAACAAATGATGTTAGTTTTTATTTTTTTCGTGTCGTGTTTTAAATGTATAATAAATGAGCTACATAATATTAATTTTATAAATTTATGTAAATTATTTTATTTATAAATAAAATTCAAAAAAAATATTTATAGTATTAAAAAATATAATATTATTTTTATTTTGATATAATTTATCTTATATTATAAAATTTATTTGATTTTATTTTTATTTTAATATAATTTATTTTATATTATAAAAATAGTTTAATTTCACCATTATAGTTGAAAGAATTTATTTAATAATAATTTTGTCACGTTTTTATCATTTAAAAAAAATTAAATATCAATTTCTAAGTCTTTAATTTAGTTTTATATATAATAGATTATGTGTTGTGATTATAATTATGTCTTTACATTAGCTGTGATGGTTGAAGATTAATGATAAGACAAATAATTGCGGATGTTGAGGATCAAATCAAATTAGAAATCCATTCCAATAAAAATTCAACTTCTATTTAATATACTTCTTCATATAGTTGTATGTGACATAAAATTATTATTTTAATGTTATAAATATAATTTTTTATATGTTATATTATTTATTTAGTGTTATTTATTATGATTGGTTCAACTGATTAATCAATAATAAATTGAAAAACCTCATATACAATGGCAACGAAAGATAGGGCAGAGGTGAAAATTTCGAACCAAAATTGATGAAGTGGAATTGAACCGTTGGAATTGACTAGGTTTGATTTCGGTTTCAGTTCTATAATCTATGGAAGCATGAGTCGCCAGTTTCGAATTAGCGGTTTTGAACAAACGATTTGGGTTGCTTTTAGAGGACGACCGAATTTGAATTGTCGAATTAGAAATTGAATCGTTGAACCAAAACTGGAACTGTTCGATTCCCACCCGTTGGTTCAGAAATTGGAATCGAAATCGAAACCGAAGTTGGTTCCAAACCGATTTTCATGTCTAGATAGAGATTGCAATTTTTATTAGTCATATCATAATTGTGTCATACTATTTTTAATCAAATATCATTATCAGTAACATAAATATTACAAAATTTAAATTCATATTAAATTATAATCGTATTTTCAAAAAAAAAAAGCTTTCTCTTAATGGCGAGGTTCAATCAACTTGAGTGAAATCTAGTAGAGTAATAATGAATAGAGCAATTTGGGCATGTTTTTCTCGATGGTTTGAAGAAATGCACGTGTAAGGAGGTGGACATATAAATCTAGAGGTGAGTCTTTTTTTTTTTCTTCAAATTTTAGAAAGAGTCACGAATTAGGGCAGAGAATCTCAGAGAGACCTGACGAGCTAGCAGGTTAGAGTCTGTATGTCTCCCCTAACACTGCTACGAAATCAGAAATCGAACTTCACATCTTCAATGTGTTAATTGACCCCCTTAACCACCGAATAGTATGCAGAGGTGAGTCTTTGATTGATGAAATAAACAGTGGTTTCATTTGACCCATCAGAAAGCAAAGATTAATGATTTGGAAATGTGGTTCCATGCCACATTGCTAGTCACCTAATTGAACCACACTTCTTATCTAACTTCCACCCATACATATATACTTATACGTGGACGTTGCTTATCCTTTTGACCTTCAACCATGTTCACATCTCACAACCTCAAAAATCATACACTACATTTAATCCTAATTCAATAAGGTATTATATGTTTAATACACATATGACATATTGGTTATGTGTGCTGTAAAAGCAGAAAAAAATTCAACTCTTCAAAAGAATAAAAGTATAATATATTTTACTTTTTTTGTGTTATATATGTATATATTCTTTGGTTTTTATGTTTTTTCAAATAATTATAATGGTTATCATTTTTTTTAAATTAATTTAAATTATAATTTATATTAATTTTTTTGACGTACCTTCTACAATTTAGGTTTTACGGTCTTTATGATTTTTAAATAACTGACGTCACATTAGCAACTAAAACCTAACTTAAATTAATTTATGAAAAACTAGGGACCATTGTAATTATTTAAAAAAATATAAAGACCAAAAAAATTAATATACAAATAACACAAAATATTTTAATTAGACAATACTCATTACTCCCCTTCTTACTATATATATAGTTTTGGAACTGTATATTTTTTTTACTCAAATATGATGAAAGTAGATATATTCAAATTCCACAATTTGTGATCTAAAATTAAGTAGAAATACATAATTAATTTATACTAATCCCATTTAAAAAAAGTGATTTACACATATGGTGGTTGAGCTATCCATCCTTACTTACTTGGAACTAATTACCATAAATTCAAGACCATCTTTCTTGCACTTAATATACTTCTCTTCATTTCAATTCTCATATTTTCCACCCAACCAACTGTTCCCAAACGTGTAGGCCTTTCTTTTCATTTTCACACCTTTCCTGTCTGAATCTTCTTTATAAATTTCCCATTTCCCCACTTCTATTACCATAACTTCCAAAACACTCTCACAAAAATGGACAACATCGAAATGGACAAGGAGAGACTGACTGCTGAGATGGCTTTTAAGGGATCCTCCTCGGCCGTCATCAAAATCCGACGTCGTTTGCCAGATTTCTTACAGTCTGTTAAGCTTAAGTATGTTAAACTAGGTTATGGATATTCATGCGGCAGGGTTACAACTATTCTTATATTCGTCACACTTGTCCCGGTCCTCATTGCCATGGTTCTTCGATTGACTGGTCTTAAACTAGACCGTGTTTACGACCTTCTTGCCACACGTTCTTTCCAGTTTCAGGAAACTGATGCTGCCATAAGCCTTGCTGGTTCGAGTTTGCTGGTTTTTCTCTTGGCTATGTACATTTCTAGAAGGTCCAGGCCGGTCTACATGGTTGACTTTGCATGTTACAAACCTGAAGATGAACGAAAGTTGTCGATTGATGGATTCTTGAAAATGACTGAAGATTGTGGATCATTTGAGGAAGATACAGTTCAGTTCCAGAAAAGAATCGCAACCCGGTCCGGTCTTGGAGATGAAACGTATTTCCCTAGAGGAATCACGTCTAAACCGCCAAATTTGAACATGGATGAGGCTCGAAAAGAGGCTGAGACAGTCATGTTTGGTTCTTTAGATGCTCTTTTCCAGAAAACAGGAATTAAGCCTAATGATATCGACATATTGATCCTGAATTGCAGTCTTTTTAATCCAACTCCATCACTATCTTCAATGATAGTTAACCATTACAAGCTTAGAACCAACATAAAGAGTTACAACCTTAGTGGGATGGGATGTAGTGCAGGACTTATTTCAATTGACTTAGCCAAACATCTTCTCCAAGCAAACCCTAATTCTTATGCTGTTGTTGTAAGCACTGAGAACATTACTCTCAACTGGTATTTTGGCAACGACAAGTCAATGCTTCTCTGCAATTGTATCTTCAGAATGGGAGGTGCTGCAGTACTTCTCTCCAACAAAAAATGTGAAAAATCACGTGCAAAATACCAACTTGTCCACACTGTGAGAACCCACAAAGGAGCTGATGATAACAACTTCAAGTGTGTGTATCAAAGAGAAGATAATAAAGGAACTGTTGGAGTCTCACTTGCAAGAGAATTAATGGCAGTAGCAGGTGATGCATTGAAGACGAATATTACAACTTTAGGCCCTCTTGTGTTACCTTTAAGAGAACAATTCATGTTCTTTGTGACACTAGTGAGAAAGAAGGTTTTTAACTCAAAGGTAAAGCCATATATTCCCAACTTCAAGCTTGCTTTTGAGCATTTCTGCATTCATGCCGGAGGCAGAGCAGTTCTTGATGAACTGCAAAAGAATCTGCACCTTAGTGATTGGCACATGGAGCCTTCAAGAATGACTCTTCATAGGTTTGGCAATACTTCCAGCAGCTCTTTATGGTACGAACTTGCTTATACTGAAGCTAAAGGTCGTGTCTCGCATGGCGATCGGGTCTGGCAAATCGCTTTCGGGTCAGGTTTCAAATGTAACAGTGCTGTATGGAAAGCACTTAGAGCAGTTCCGACCGCTGAGTTATTGGGTAATCCTTGGGTTGACTGTGTTGACCGTTACCCTCTAAAGGTCCCTATGGCATGATTATTATGTGGATTTATGTCTAACGATGTGGCAGCTGACGTGGCTTGGAAGATAAATTGGCTGGTGTTAGCTAGAAACATTCTTTCTTTTATGTTATTTAATTTTATTTATGTTAGGAATGTATCCCACGTCGAAGAAAAGTAAAAATCCGTATCGTTCATTACGGACCTATGGACTTTCACCGATTTTATGTTTCTTGTCTTAGTTTCCATGTTCTGAATGGGACACCATTTCACTCAAGTATGTTAATTTGGTGGAAAATTAGTGTATTATTGTGAAGATCATGGTTAATTATATATATCATTTTCATAGTGTCAATGCCACCAATAAGATTACAGCTGTGCTTTCAAATAGAATAAGTTAATTTGGTTTTTTTGTCTTCCCACCCGGTATCCGGTAGCCATATTGGACCCCAACTAATCCGGGCTCGCTCCGGGAGGCAGATGGAGCTACCTCACGAGGGGCGTCTCCCATGTTCGAACCCGCGTTGCGGGGAGCCAACCGGGGATGGTTTGTCACTCCACCATACTCTCGTGGGTAATAAGTTAATTTGGTTAGTGCATGCATGAATGGTACGGAATTAATTTTCGTAATGTTTATATCGTAAATAATAATATTTGATAAAAAATAATATAGCATGACGAATGAGATTTTTCATGAACGAAGAAACCAGCCACAAATAGGTGGTCTTGTTGAACTCCCCAAATATTGAAATTGCTAGACAGAGAGGTGAGACGTTCAACTACTCAAATTGAACGTTTGCTCAAAACAAGAAAAGAACTGCTTGATTTGAAATTAAGGTTACATTTATTTGAAAGAATTAATTTTTTAAAAGTATTTTTTATTTTTTTGAATTTTTTATATTAATAAAATATAAATTAATAAAATTATAATTTAAAAATTAATAAAAAATTATTCTTTACATATTTTTTAAATAATATTTTTATTTAAAATATAAAATTATCACTTTATATTTTAAAATATTAAATATAAAATATTAAAAAATATAAGTGTAAAAAAATTAAAAAATATATAAAAAATATTTTTTGAATTAATTTCGGCCAAATAAACGGAATATAAGTTATGGATGAAAATATAAGTTACGGATGAAAATTAGTTCTAGGTCAAGTTAACATAACCAAAATTTGTTCAATTGTTCTAACTTAACTAAAAATCTCAGGTAAGTTCTGGGTACACAGCTGCATTAAAATTCGGTTGGGAGAGCTTTTTGCCGTCCTTGCAATCCTGCCTAGCTGAAATAAGAATTAGTAGTGTCCAAAATACTTTATAGTTGAGTGAAAAAGAAGAAAGTGAAAGTGAAAGAAATGCTACAAGTTTTTGTCAAGATATCCAAATGTGTGGCCATAAAGAGGAGAGACACAAGAAACCAAGGTTTAATAACCTTCACAAAATCTGCACCCACCAATACGAGCCATGTTGGGGGCTACGTCCCAGTTTCCTCTTGGTCTCACCCTTCTTCGACCAAACAAAGCCCCAACAAGCATCCTTGTCTCAGCCACAGCTCAGCCACGTCGCCGACTTGAAGCCTCAAAGGAAGAACGAGAAAAGCAAAGTCAGCTTAAAGGGTTGGATGTGTTAAGGGCTATGCAGAGAGCTGCTGCTGAGAAAAACAAAGTGAAAGAGAAGAGGAATAGGAAGGGAGGTGGACTGAAGAGTGGTCAGAAGGAAGAAGAGGACGTGGATTACAGTAATGTTAGGGCATTGATGGTGAAGAGGGAATGGTGTCTCAAGTTGGATGAGTTGGAGAAACGTCTTCAACAACTTACTGAGACCAAATGATTTAGCGTAGATAATAGTACAATCTTCTATGTCCACACTCTGTTCGGAGAATTTTTCGAGCGAAAACATGATTATCAGAACAAAGTTAGGCTAAATAAAATAAAGTTGAATTTTATGTACTGTTACAATAATAAACGTTGCATATTACTCCGTTTTTGCATAATCATGTTCTCAACTACACATTATTCATGCTGACACATTCTGAACATTTCCCAAAAAGTAACTTCAGTATCAGTGGCAACAAACAAAGTAATTATTATTTCTACAGGGACAAAGGAACAATATGGCAATAAATAAACATGCAGGATATAAGAATCCCCATTGTTAGCTTTCTTCCACATCAAAGCCATAACAGCTACAACATCATCCTAATTCTAACATCCTTTTCTTCTAGCTTTTCACATTTTCTCCTTTAGTCTCTCTAAATTATGAGGAATGAGATAGGCAAGAAGGAAATGAGAAGCCTCTGTTAATCTGTTCCACATAATCCCCGACAATAATGCTCATTCCATCAAACACCACTACATATCTCTATATGTCAAGCACTAATAGGGCTGGTACCTCCGTCCTCGATTGCCATCATCACCACTACTACTTCCAGCTCGTCCAGGGCCGCCAGACCCATTGCTCCGATCAACTCTTCGAGGGTGAGGAGGCTGAGGAGGTTTTGGCATCTGTACCCCTGGCTGCTGCCTGCACATTTTTTAACATAGCAAGTCAATTGACTGCATTCAGCCTGTAAATTATGAAGATATTGCAGAATGAAGTAACACTTACAGAACATAGCCGATTCGACCATCTGGTAGAACCATAGGCACCATATGCATTCCTGTTGGCATTGGACCCCTCCCATATATAACCGGCTGTTTGTCACCATGTATATTATTGAGATTAATTTTCAGTAGCAGAATAAAGCACGTGAAGTCAGAAGAGAAATGAAAATCCACTAAAATACCTGCTGAAAATTTGTGGACACTGGTAATGCGGCAGTCATTGAGCCATAGGGGTTCGCAGCAAAACCACCGTACGCAGGAAGTGGGGCATGGGGTGGAGGCACTACACCAGAGTAGGGATAAGTAGGATCGGGTTTTTTCTCTGTCTGAGGCTTAGCAAGGACAACCTCCAGTACTTGGCCTGCAACCAACATTTCATTTAACTAGTTACAATATTGAAAAATAAAAAACTTCCAAATCTGTGTCTTAAGAATGCAAACATCTTGGACTTTAACTCAGGCGGCTATCATGCAGACAAAAGAAAGATAAGTCAAGAACGAACCGCCAACAACAGGGAACACAATACTGCATCATCTTATTGTACAGCAATTCAATGGAAAACACTAAACAAGATAATGTTACAGTTTAAAGGCATACATTTGCTGTTCAAATTGTGCATTGTATTTCATAACCCTCGATGTTCTCGACAGATCATATAGTTGAGCTACTTGGCAACATCATTGCAGTCATCCAAATGAAGATCAGCTAAGTGTAAGAAAATTACCATCAATTTCATATTTTTCAGCATCTCTAACAGCCTTCAATGCGCTAGACCTTTCAGCATAATGAATGAACCCAAAATTTCTTTTCCCAGCTTTTCCAGGAGGCATAACTACTTTTGTCACTTCCCCATGACGTTGAAACAATTCCTTTATTCGTTCAGTACTAGTGTTCTCAGGAATATTTTTCACATAAAGGGCCTTAACCTAGGCAGCCAAATAATACATAGTTAGACCACAATACTAAAATACATAAACATCTGAGCCCTTGAAAAATAATAAGCATTGAGCGCATGTTTTCAAAGATATACTGAAAACACTCTTCAAGCTCTCTTTCCATGGATATGGTGATTCTTATGTGTGGACAAGGTCTTTACAGTTAAATTTGATATAGAATATCTTCCGAGAACACCACCCACATATATGTATATTTATGACTTTAAGCTGCCAAAATCAGAATACAACTAACTAAATGAACTTCACTGGTGAAAGTAATCTCAGTTAGCCAACTAAAATGTCCCCAACAACTATTATATTTTCTGTTCTAAGACTGTCACCATGTTTTGCAGGGAACATCAAGGGGAGTACTGAATAAAGCTACCAAGTTACTACAGTAAATGCATGCACAGAATCCAACTGCCTGGGCAACATTACTTTTATCAAACATGAGGCTGAATTGTTCTATAAGAACAAATGATACAGTTTAATCTAAATATTTTGCAGTCTACCTGTGCAGCTGCAGCAGATTGATCGGGTGTGCCCTTTGGATCAGCCCAACTGTTCGGTGGGGTATTTCCATCCAGCTTAAAGGTTGCATCCAGCATTTTCGGCCTTGAATACTCGGCACAAGCATGATTGTACTATAATACAAAAGCAAAACCACGATTGCGGGATATATTTTGAGGATCCTGCAGACAACAGAAGAAATATCATTAGTAAGGTAAGAAATAAGCACTTTGTTGTTGAGGGGAAAAGTCAAACTAAAATTTCACCTTTATTAGC
>CANYCX013351637.1:0-11471 GCA_948193385.1 Breynia disticha f. nivosa | reverse complement strand
TTGACACGACACGACACGTTTAACACAATTACACGTGAACCTGTCTAGACGGTTAAATGACGACACGACATGATCCGTCACGACACGAGCGACCTGACACGACACAACACGACACGAAACGACACGTTGACATTAGAATTTGCAAAATCGAACAGATTTTTTCTTGCAGAAAATGTTGAACAATTTCATTTTAGAGAGTATTGTTACACAATAACAAAGAAATTGGCGTAAATTTTGTCAAATTTCTCAATAACTACGAAGAGATAAAAGGAAGATTAATTCCGACCTTGTAATTCTGGTGGATTGAAGTTGGTGATGAGAAACATCTTTTTTAGTAGAATTAGAAGAAACAACGAACTTGTCAATATGAGATGTAATTCTTTTACAAAGAACACAATCAGATCTTTGAGAAATTAATTCAGGGTCTCTAACTCTAACACATCTCAGTCTCTTTTTGTTTCCCCACTATAAGAAAAACTTTGCTCCTAATGTTTTACATCCTCTTTGCTTCTTATCTTCTTTCTTAGAATTTGAAATCAACAACAAAGATAAGTAGAAATTAACTTAAATAGTCAGAATGAATATACTTTTCACCCACATGTGAAAAATCACTGAAATTTTGGAACTTTATTGATGGAATCTAGATTTGAGAGGAAATAAACAATACCAATATGAGGAAATTTGGATTTACTAAGGATTGATGTATCAAAAGTCAAATTTCGAAAATTTATTATGAAATGGAGAATTAACAGGATCTCAAACAGAGAATAAGTAAATCAGTGAAATTTGAAACATTTTTTTTGGAAAAAAAAATAGTTAAACAACTCAAAGCTTTTGAATTTGAAGAACTTAATGAATCTCCAGGCAAAAAATCAAGGAAATTGTGAAAGCTTAAGCTTATAAAATGAAACCCAGAAGTGAAAACTCTTTAAAAACATAGATTTCAATCAATTTTAGCAAAAGATTAATGAAAAAAAAAGCACAGAATTTTGATGTCAAACTCAAGATCTACCAATATTACACAAGCGCTCTATCAAAATTCAGAAACATGCCAATATTTCTCAAAATTCAGAATGCAGAAACTGTTTCATAACCAGCTGAACCCTAAACTAATGAAAACAATACGATGCTTGGAAATCATTAGTTGCTGTCAAGCGTGAACAAGAACAACAAAACATCGCTAAGCTTACCTGGATGTTCCAACCCGAGAATCATTGGCTTCGTTCATCTGGACCATAACCATAGCCATTCCAATAAGAGCACCTTGACGAACAAAATCGACAACATCAGATGTAAGAGGCTTCAGCAATGATATAGCTTCACTCAATCCAGTGCTTGCAAATGAAATACCCACTGTAAGGGCAGCACCATATCTCACATGTGGATTGTAGGACTCTCACGATAATGACACAATTCGAGGAGGCTGCAGAAGCTGAGGGAGGGGAAAAGGGGGGAGGTGCTGTGTGGTGGAGGTTTTCGGCTGGCCTGCTAGGGGAGTGGAGGAGAGTGTGGCTGTGTGGTGCAAGTGTGGAGGGGGCAGCTGAGAGTGGAGAGTGAATTAGGATTAGGGTTGCTTTAGGTTAGTGTGTATTGAAATTGGGTGTATGAAATTAGAAATTTAGGGCTAAGAATTTGTTATTTTTTAATAATATTTAGACAGGTCATATATGTGTCTTAAGTGTGTTGTGTCTAAACATGATACGTTTGCATGTTTATGTTAAACCGGTTAATCGTGTCATAAATGTGTCGACACGTTTATGACACGTACACGCTTTGCTTTGATGTGTCATAAACAGGTCGACACGTTTATGACATAAACCTGTTTATGCTAAACCCAAACCCTCCTAAGAGCGTGTCGTGTTGTGTCGTGTCAATTTTTGATAGCTCTAGTTTCCTTTCATGTTTCTCACGTTTTTGCTCTGTAAATCCAATGAAACAATAAGCAGTCGGTTCACGTTTAAAACTATCCAGTCGACATGACCTCGTGCTCCAAGTCGTGTCGTGCCTTTTCAGAACGAGTTCAATCAAGTCGTGCACGAAAAAGTGCTTAACAATTTCCAGAAGGATGAGCACTCCCATCACCACGGTCGTGGTAGTGCCCGTTCTCATCTTCTGTTTTCTACACTTTTTCGATTTTTTTCTGATTTGATTCTGTTTTTAATCTATTTTCTAAATAGATTAATTCTTTAAATTTTTAGGGCGTTACATAAATTACAGAAAGTAAATTGACAGAAATTAAATTGCATTAAATTTGAAACTAAGACTACAATTCACTTACATAAGACGCCTCAAAAGACATTCTTGAGTTCTAAGACTCCCTTCAGTATTTTTGACGAGTGAGACTACACTGAACTAAAGCAACCGGAGGTGAGATGGTCTCCGAGGACGAGTTCGATGCTGAGATAATGGAGGCCTTTGGCGACCAAGAAGAAGAGGATATGGCAGAAGCTGTTCCTGGACGAGTCACTGATGCTAAGGATCGCGCTGCCTCCCCTGCCACTCAAGGTTTACATTTTGTTTCACACTTCTCCTAGTTTTTACTTTTGTCCTTTCTAATTTTCTCCTCTCTTTCTTTACTAGCTAAACCTGACCAGAGCGAACTGGAGTCTAGCAACCTGGATTCAATCTTCCATGCGGCGGTTCAAATAGCTATATCTCTTCTTGAGACTAGCTTGTGTGAACTGTCGCCTGCATTCGAGACTCCAACCGCTCCAATCGCGATGGAGGTTCAGCCTTTTATTCGCCAATCGCCACTGTTTTAGACTTGCCATCAAACACCACACCAACAACTGATTTATATCCTCCTCTACCTGCCACCTAAGTGACAACGTTCACCCCAACTCTCACGCCTTTAGTCTCCTCTGGTGACTTGGTCCCAGATTTTCCTACTCCGATGGGGAGACCTGGAGCTGGACTTAGCAGACTCTCTCAAGCTCTTTTGCTGGGGGCTATATCATTTCTCCTAGTCGAGGTATCTCTGTTGCTTTTCTTTAGTCCATTCATGGCTTGTAATTTGGGACCATAACTAACTCACATAATATTCCCAGTTCTTATTTCTCCTCTTTCCATTACTTTGCGGGCTCCTTTTCCAACACCGACCTCATCACAGCTCACTGCTTTTGCTGCTTGAATCAAAGATATACTCAGATCCAAGGCCAACATCAAGCAATTCATGACCCATTTCATGGATCTTGTCACTTGGCACCTGATTTTGGATTTGAAGTTTTTGGCCGACATTCCTCGCGGCATACTTATACGAATGAATCTCTTGAGCTACTACTAACATTGAGCAAACCCATTCTGCGGGCAAGAATTTTGCACAGGATTTCCTAATGAACTTCCAGTCCAACCTATTCCTGTGCGGGTTTTTAAGCAGGACTAGAAGGAGGAATGCCAATGACAGATCATCTTGGTAGAAGAGAAGGCTATCCTTCTAAGGCGACAACTCATAGAGGTCGTGCAAGAGGTAATCTGTTAGCTAAAAACTAGCTCTAGAAAGGAGGGGGTTTGAATAGAGCTAGGAAACAATGCAAATTTTTTGCAAATAAGAAAGTTAAAGAAATATGAACACACGATATAGAGTGGTTCGGTAGAAATACCTACTCCATTACCTAACTTTCCCACTTAGGATTTTGTCAAGCACCTTACTATTATCTCACTTTGAAGCTTAGTGAGAACTTCGTACAAGCTTGAGTTACGGCTCAAGGAAACTTACAATCACAACCTGAATTCTGGCTCAAGTCACACCTACCACTACAATTTATACTAGACACTCCAAACTAATCTGTGCCAGTTGTGCAAAGAGTATAAAGTGAACAATGAAAACTTTTGATAGATTGCACAAGTAAAAATGTAAGATGTGAGAGCTTCTAATGTTGAGAGATTTTTTGCTTGAATGGTATTCTGAAGTCGTACTTTCTCTTTCTTCAAATTCAGCTTAACTACCAGCTCTCTATTTTCCTAAGATGCTTCATTTTCGAATGTAATAAGAGGCTGCAGAGAACATTTGGTCGACTAAACAGAGATTTACTCGACTAAAAATTTTATACTTGGTCGACTAGAATATTTTTCCTCGAATAAGATTATTCCAGAACCATTTGTCTTGAACTCGCCTTTCAGTTACTCGACTAACCAAAGTCTTGGTCGACTAAATTCTTTCTTCTTAGTCGACTAAACTTTTCTTACTCGAGTAAGATTGTTCCAGAACCAAACTGTATTGAACCCACATCAAACTTACTCGAATAGTACAAATGTTGGTCGGCTAATATTTTCTTGGAACTGAGCAACGTTCAAATTTGAACTCCGTAATTATTAAGCCGCCCAAAGCCAACTTCATAAATGCATCTAGGGAATTGTCCTCAAGTTAGTTGACTAAAAACCTGACTTCGTCGACTAATATATACTGACCTGGGAAACTATCCGTTACACAAACATTTGACTTTTCACCTCGCAATCCTGATCAATCTGAAAATTAACTTAGTCAACTACACTCAATATTGGTCGACTAATTTCAGCCAATAACCATTTTGAGACTAAAACCTTAATTTCATGTCATTCCATTTTGATCCAATCTGCCTCTTAAGCATGTAGACAATGTTTATCAAGTTCATTCGTTTTAAACCATTATCAAAACATAGAAAGGACGTAATGTTCACTGCCATTGGTGCAACAATCTCCCCCTTTTTGATAATGACAAAAAAATATATGAAATTGATAAAAATTGAAAAACATATCATAAAAATAAAATGAAGGATCAAGGTATCCCTTGTCCAGATCGTTAGCACAATATGCTCCCCCTCAATCAATGCATATATGTCTCTCCCCCTTTTTGTCATTCATAAAAAAAAATTTAGAAAGAGCAACTCACGACAAAAAGATAACACAACACATAGTCATTAAAAGCACAAATAAGCAAGAGTATCAACATCACCATGTCAATACAAAATCCAAATGAAAAGCACACAGAATCAAAATATAAAATGTCTAGATATATGCATAATGCTATGAAAATGTTGGTCTTAGAAACGGAACACCCTATGCTACGGACGAGCCACATCATCGTCACTCCGGCAAGTCAGCTTCTCCCAGATCTTCTTTAAATACTTTCCATTTACTCATCGCTTATGGGGAATCCCCTCTAGCGATTCTAACTGATACGAATTTCCCGAAAAAAAGTTCGCGACCCTAACAGTTAGGGGACCACTTTCCAAGCGAGTAATCTTTCTTACCTAAAGGAAAAAAGATCTTCCATACTAAGTCCCTAACCTGGAAACTTCTGCTCTTTACATGTCGATTATCTACTCTCGCTATTTTCTCTTTTTGCACTCTCAACAAATCTAAAGGCCTTAGGCGAACATCATCTAATGCTTCCAACTCGGTCATCATAACATCATTATAATCTAAACTTGTGAAATTATTTGCCTAGTCACTCGCAATGACTTAGCAACTATCTCAAAAGGCAATACTACATCATGACCGTATACTAAGTGATATGGGCTCACGTGCATACTGCCATTCTACCCAACACGTTGAGCCCACAACATTTGTTGCAATAACTCAGGCCAATCCTTCGTATTCCCTTAAATCAAATTCTGAATGTTTCCTTTGATTATTTTATTTGTTAATTCAGCCTGAACAGTCACTTGAGCATAGTAAGGCATTGAATTGACTATGTCAAAACCAAACTCGCTCGCGAATTCTTTCATGTCTTCACCATTAAAAACTGTCGCTTGATCAACCATTATTGATTAGGGAATCCCAAACCTAAAAATAATGCTTTCCTTGATAAAATGTATAACTCCACTTTGACTTATTGAATTCATTGGTATCGCCTCTACCCATTTGGTGAAGTAATCAGTTGCAGCTAGGATGTATTAAAATTCTCCTTTTCCAGAAGGTTTTATTTCTCCAATCACATCCATTTCCCATCCTCTAAATGGCTAGGGTTTTATAATCGACTGGAGCTCTATCGCTGGTACACGAATAACATCCCCATGTCTCTGACATTGTTTACATCCTTTTGCCATGACCATATAATCTCTACGCACAGAAGGCCAAAAGAAGCCATGTCTTCGAACCAACCAAGACATCTTCTCGCTCGCTTGATGCAAGCCACATAAACCATGGTGTGATTCTGTCATTAATCTTATTGCTTCATTTGTATTCGCACATCTCAAGAGTAATCCACCCCCACCTTTCCAGAATAATTCACCATTGATTAGCAGAAAATTGCATGAATCCACTAAGGTTCTACTTTCAACCAGGGATGGATTAATTAAGGCAAACTTAATTTCATTCTGCCAATCTATTTCTTGTGCAATAATCAAAACCACATTTATGATTTGACCCTCAGCATCTTTACCACCCTCAATCACTATTAGTTCCTTAATTAATTCAAATGAGACCCTCAAACGTGTTGCTAACTGCACAAGTTCATTAGTGACAACATTTTTCACGTGAGGAACATGTTAGATTCGCGTAATCTCTAGGTATTTTAATAACTGAAGTACTCGAGTTCTGGAATTTTCCAAACCCGACTCTAAACACCTCGCCTGCCCAGTTATTTGATTTATCACTAACTGTGAATCACCAAATATTTCTAAGCAAGGTGCTCCCAAACTTTGTGCCAAAACGAGACTCATAACCAAAGCTTCCTACTCAGCTTTATTATGAGTACAATCCTCGCTCAGCCTCCGCGAGACACATACCAGAGTTCTCCCAAGTATGGCCAAAAATATGCCAATGTCTTGGCAAGATTTGGCACATGAACCATCAAAGTATAATTGCTAAGGGGTTGTTCGTAAGTACGTTATTTCCCTTGCAATGTTTTCCTCGTGAGGCATGGGGTGATCAGCTAAAAAAATTTCTAACGCTTTCCCTTTAATAGATTTTTGGGAAACATAGATTAAATCGTACTGTTTTAAGGATAAACTCCACTTGTTAAGTTTCCCTTTCAATAAAAGACTTGTTAACATGAACTTAAGTACATCAGTTGGAGCAATGACAAAAATTGTATAGGCAAGAAAATAATGGTGCAATTTTATTGAGGTGATGTACAAGGACAAACATAGTTTTTCAATGTACGAATATTTACATCCAGCCTCTAACAATCACCTACTCAAATAAAATATAGCTCTCTCTCGCCCATTAATGTCTTGTGTGAGCATGCTGCCAATCGAATCCTCTATCGTGGCTACATACGGCTTTAAAAGCTTGCCAACTTCATATGAGACTAGGACCGGAGGCTTGGAGAAGTAATTCTTAAGATCTTCGAACGCTCATTGGTGTTTGTCATCCCAAAAGAAATTCTCAGAAGCTTTCAACTTGTCCAGTAGTATTATCAATCAATATGTCAGCGACAGGCATTGGATATTCATCCTTAGGCGTGCTTTTATTTAGATCTCTAAAATCAATGCACGCACGAATTTTACCATTTTTCTTTTTAACTGGGACTATGTTGGAAATCCACTCGACATACCTAGACGTGCGGATAAAATCCACTTTCAACATTTTCTGGATTTCTTGTCGTGCCAAGTTCATGATTTCTCCAGTCATCCTACGAGGTGATTGCTTTATTGGCTTGTAACCAAGTTTGGTGGGTAACTTATGCTCACTAACTCACGATCCAGATCTGGCATCTCGTGGTAGTCCCATGCAAAGCACTCTCAATTTTCTCTAAGAAACTCAATCAAGCTCTTCTTGAATGGGTCTTTGAGTAAACCACTAATCCATGTATTTGAGGTTCTTCCAACGAGCCTAGGTTCACCACGACGAGTGGATCCTTTGCCTGTGGAGGAGTCTCTATCGCTGAAGACAACTCCAAGGGCACAAAATTGTCTCGTTTTGAGACTTTTTCCTCCTTCATGCAACATGAATGATGGTTAGGCCCCATCTCGGTTTCCTCCTTCACAAGCTCTTATGAAGAGGTTTCCCCTCTCAAGGACTCGTGAGCCCTTGAGTGAGCATGGATGACTTCAAACATCCTCTCAACTTTTAGGCAAAGACTTCCCTACATCTCTAGGGTCCTCGATGTCTACTTTGTCAACAACCTCGTAACCCTGTGAGACTGACTCTGACCTGCCAAAGTGACAATCACTTCCTAATTGATTGTCTTCCTCTGGCTCTTTTTCCACATTGACCTAAGCCACCTCTGCTGCCAGATTCTTTCAATAAGGCACCAATTCATCTTCTAAAATGCCAATATCAAGTAAATAAGTCTCAGGATGCTTAAATTCAGGGTCAGTATACACAATTTCAATATTATTGTCGTGGAAGAAAGCGAGCCTTTGATGTAAAATAGATGGTACACACTCGTTGCAGTGTATCCAATGCCTTCCTAATAAGGCATTAAATGTAGGACTTGAAATATCTAACACTTGAAAATCTAAGTTGGATGTTTTAGTCCCTACTTTGGCTGGCAATGCAATAACACCCATGACTCGCATTTAGCTTTCGTAAAAACCAAACACGTTCGAATCAGAAAAAACTAGATCTCGTTCAGTTTTGTTCAAAATACTCAGCATTTTGGATGGAAGCAAACTCACAACAGCTCCTCCATCGATGAGTATTCGGCCGATCAGCACATTATTGATTTCAGCTTTAATATGTAAGGCTTTGAACCCAATATTACCTAGATGCAATCTCTCAAATTTAATGTATTTGCCTGAAGACTTCTTGGGCCCTTTCATCACCACTTTCTCCAGTGCGTGACATCTGTCATGTCTACCTCGAATGCGACAGCAGTATGATCTTCCACATCACCTGGACGATCTTCGTGCTCTTCCTCCTTTCCTTTGTAGGTAGCAGGAAGAGTCAACACCATTACGTCGGACGACTGCGCAAACCACATCGGAGGAAATTCCCCAAACTAGATGTAATCCTCCTCATTAATGGAGAAGTTGGTGTTGTAGGAAGACTTCTCTTCTTTCTTCTTGACAACCACTTCCTTCCCCTTTGCTTCGCTCTTGCGAGCCTCTTCAGCATTCTTCTTGCTGTCTTCAACAAATGAGCATGGCTTGCTAGCCTCAACCAGTTACTTAGTAATTTTCCTCGTCGCGAGCTTCTTTTGAGCTAGAGTTAAGTCTACCTTAACTCGCAGTGCACCACGGGGAGCTCCTCTACCCTGGCATTGGGCAAACCTTACAGCCTTTCAGTTTGCCCTCCTCCTTTGGGACTTGCTCAGCTGACCCTTAGCCCCTTTGGCAGTGGTTGTCTTCTAGATGCCAACTGCATCTTGCTTGGCCTTCACGAACTTCAACCACTCCTCTTTGGACTGAACCTGATCAACCAACATGACCTGCTTTCCTTTGGGGTGGAAAGCTGACCCTGAGCCCCTTTGACAGTGACTATCTTCTAGCCTCGTAGGCTGTCCACTTTCCTGTAAGGAACATGCCTCCTTACTACATTGGAAAAATGCGGGCAAGCGCACCGCGGGAATCGTTCCTTCTTTTTAGGCTCGATCTTCAAGGGTCGACCCCGAGCGAATGTAGCTTGCATCCTTTGATTCTCTTGGAAGAGCAGCATCTCTTCCCTGATAGCTTCATCCTTCTTCTCCATGCGCCTCGTTTCAATGACTTTGGCGCAATAGTTTTTGAAGTAGGGACGAAGTGGAGAACCCTTAATGAAAGGGTTTTTGCGAGGATATCTAACCTCAAAACCTTCAGCCCCTGGTGGGCTCAACCCAAGAGCGACCTCCTCTCGGTTAGATAGGTCGTACCAACTGTAGTACTTATGCTCGTGCAAGAAGTCCTTAAAGTGAGCACAGTTGTAAGTTATGTGTAGATTAGTCAAATGCCACCTGCACTTGTGAGAGATGTCCTCAGCGAACACTGGTCACCTCAGCACTCCCATCTGGTTGAGGCGATCAAAAACCTCGCTGGCAATCTTGGCCTCGCCATCGACAGAATAGGCTGGCTGTAAAACAGAAACATTTTCTATTAGCATGCATTCAGTATTAAAAAATGGATTTTCATCCACCTCTATATTTTCCTTTGACTCAGAAAACGTAAATTCTTTGGACTCAACCACATCCTGAATTTTATTATGAAATACTATACAATTATTAGTTGAATGAGTATAGGATGCATGTCATTTGCAAAATTTCTTTCCCTTTAATTCTTCTAAGGTAACTTATGTTTGCCTTTTAGCACTATCCTTTTATTATCCAATAGCCAATCAAACAGTGAATCAGTGTTGTCCAAATCAAATGAATACTTTTGCTTTTCATTGGACTCGATTCCTTTCGGAGCTTGTGTATTTTCTTAACCAAGCGCTCGCACACAAAAGGCTTCTCCTTAACAAATTCTGCAATATCAACTTCCACGTCTTCATTTGCAGAATTTGCTATGTGATGAATGTCTTAGGAATAGTTTCCCATGGACATTGCCTTGCAATCATTCCATTCCTTCAGAATATTCTCAAAGCGTGAGGCACGTTCAGTGAGCTCATAGAGATTCTAGAATTTAAGACCCTTAAATTTTTTTCGAAGTTCAAAATCCAAGTCATTCTGAGCGAATCGTAAGAACTCGCTTTTTGGGAGGTTGACTTGGCATTTAACCCTCACTTACTTGAAGCAAAACAGGAACTCTTCCGCAGACTCACCAGGCTTTTGTTTTAACCTCACGAGGTCAGCCACAGATGTGTCGAGATCCCTTCGCACGAATTAAGTTTGGAAAATACTCTGCATATCCCACCAGGAAACACAGGGTTTGGTTGAAGGTTTATGTACCAATTGAAAACTATCTCCATTAATGAACTCAGGAACAACTTAAGATTTAGGAAATCATCTCCTGAAATTTTTCCACACTGAAAAGTGAATCGAGCAACATGCTCGATCGCAAACATCTTTCCATCACCAAAAAACAGGGTGAATTCTGACACCTTATACCCCTCAGAAAAGGATAATCCCTATCAATATAGTCCGGGCAATAGGTTTGCCACATGTGGGGGTGGATATGCTTGAGGATTTGCAATGGTTGGAATAATAAGATTGATAGGGTTTGTATGGGTTACGGCCCAGGGTACACTACTAGTATACCCTACATTACTTTGGTGCCTATAGGGCAAACCTGGCAAGGTCACCACTCTAGGGACAAAATGTGAGACTTCCTCGCTCACGAATTTCCCTTTCTCTGCTCTATGATCCAGCAGCAACTCCAATTCTTTGGCAATCTATTTAGACAAAGGTTCTTGGGATTTGCGCACTAGGTGATTCAGGTCACTAATGATCATGTCTCCATTTCTTTGGTTTGAAACGTGCAAATCATGAATCTTTTCATCTAATACCCTATGTGTAGAGTTATTAATATTCAGATTCTCTTCGGATTGAACAGTGTTCATCTCGCAAATCAAGTCTTCGGTGTATAGACTTATGTTATGTCCCATTTTTTGAAACGACTCACACATTTCCTCTTTTTGCTCCTGGAATTTTCCTTCCAAGGAATCTCTCCACTGTTTAGAGAAATCCTTAGAAT
>CANYCX013351587.1:0-12321 GCA_948193385.1 Breynia disticha f. nivosa | reverse complement strand
GAATGAAAAGAATGTGTATATGTATGGTTTGAAAATATAGGGTGTTTAATTCCATTGTTTGTAAGGAAATTGACCATATTTGGTTGCGTTGCTTACTAAGTCTTATGACTTACATATTTTGTTTATACCTGCTACGCTCGGCAGAGTTTTAGAGAGAAAAGGATTGAGGACGAGAAGATAGTAAGTTTTGCTAGATTGAAGATTTATAAAGAGAACAAGGTGGGTGATGCACTGTATTTTCTTTTAATGATAAATGTGCATGACTATGCATATATTTTACATTCCTTGTATTTCATTAGGCTCAGGCCTTTGAAATTTTTTTTTGTAAACATTTTGAGGAAAATTGAATGTAAATATTTGATTTTGAAAGTTTGAAATTTAGTATATTTCCGTTATTATTTTTTTTTATTGTGTTACTAAAAAATTATTTAAAACAAAAACTTAATTTCCGAGTTTGATTGTCACTTGTAGGAGGGAAGTTATACGCAAGTGATAATTAAATTCGGGGGTCACAGTCCATCTCCATACAGCCACTTGGAAACCTTGTTGTTGAATGAAATGGAACTAAACTATCTGTTTCAGTATAGAGTTCTTTAAAGAAATTCAAAGCTAGCATACATAATTCTTTTGGATCAGTTGCAACCACCCCACCTGCGTTCTTGAGAGCTAATATTCTTCTACTTCCTTGCTTAACTCTAGCACTGGTATGAAAGTAAGAAGTATTTCTATCACCAAGTTGGAGCTAATTATCCTTACTTTTCTTCTTCCAAAACACCTCTTCTTGTAATAGAATCATCTCCAATTCTCTACCAAGTTTTTCCTCTAAGCAATCAAGAAAAGATTCATTTCTTGTCTTTCCAGCTATACGACGCAGTAAGATAGATTTACGTCAGAATAGATTTCCAAAATGGGCAACGTTCAATCTCTTAATTCCCTCCGATAGATTGTTAAGATTATCCGACAGCTAAATATTTGGTCTCCAACACTTAGATACCAAGCCCTTAAAGGAACTATCTAATACCCACATTGCTTGAAATCTGAAAGGTTTCTTCATCTGAATTGGCCCCGATGATGTCTGTACTAGAAGTAGGCAGTGATCTGAGCCCAATCAAGCCACAATCCTAGAGGCATCCCAAAAACTCATGATCTACCCTTCGTGAAATAGGTCTGCCCCCATGTTTGTTTTTTAGATATAACATTGAATTAAAGTCCCCTGCTACTAACCAGGGTGAATCTCTCATGGTGGTAGCAATTGATCAAAGATCATGCCATAGAACTTTACGAATGATGGGGTTAGGGCTACCATACACGGCTGAAACCTTTCTTTTAAACTCTGGGAAGGATACCTCAAAATGGACAACCTATCTTGAGGAATATAGCGAGCTTATAATTAAATTCGATTCAGACCACATAACCCAAATGCCTCCTAAGTACCCTTCCATTAAACCTAAATCCCAGCTGGTTAATGACTGAATTCGCTACTTCCCCACTAATCCTTGGTTCCACCAAAATAGTTATCACCAGTTTATATGTAAAGATAAAATTATTCCAAACCCTAATGAAGCTTCTATTTGAACAGGCCCTACAATTCCAAACAAAAATCATAGTAAAAAATTTAAAGGAGAATGTTTTAGACAACTAGGCTTATGAGGACTTAGCTTCCTTGGTTTGTACGGCATCCACTGCAGACATTTTGGTATCCATTGGATGTTGCATACTAAAACCATTCCCAACCTCTTTTTCAAGAGTTCCTGAGGTTTCTAAAATTTGCTTTGGAGAATGGTCATTATCCGGTGGATGAGGTGACGAGGATGGGGAGGGTTGGAAGATGGTTTTAGGAGAGGAAGACTTCCCTGCTTTGAAAATTATTAAGGGAAGCAATAGTTGGTTAAGAGATTCCAAGGTGTGCTCACTTGGTGGAGGTGTTGCATGGGTTAATTTCAAGTCTTGAATGGGACTGTTTAGTGAGGGCTTACTTGCTGCCAATATAGGTCGGGTCTTAGTTTGGCACGATTGTTTGAACTTGTTGTTAATAGGCATATGGTTAGGTTTAGTTGGCATTAAAGCTGGACCTCGTGCAGTAGAACTTGTTGTTTGTACTACCGAGTGGTCATGCTCGACCTCCTTCCTAGATAAAATATTCTTGCCTTTCCTAGAATTGTCTTTTGTGGTGTGTAAATCTTGAGGAGGGACAACTAGCTGGGTGGAATCACCTTGAATTTTCATTTTTTTTAATATCCGAAGCCTTTCCATCTGGGGCCAAACTTGATTAAGGAAATTTCTCTAAATTAGCCAAAGAAGAAAATCTAGAGTAGTTACTTACCCTCTTGGGACTTTTGATTCCTGAATCTTCGCTGGCTACATCTGAATTAGTTGTAGGTTTCATGGGACTAGAGTTAGTCAGTTTCTGACCACGTCTCTTAGGATGTTGCTCAATCATCCAGGTACCATATGGATTAGATTCCTCAGGCTTTCCAGAACCACTGTTCACCCCAGCATCAGGATGGTTCTCCGGTTCCGCTGCATTACTCATCGAAACATCCTCATCAGCAGCTAAGTTAATCGGAGACTTGCGGTTGGGGCATTCTTCCTGCATGTGGCCAAAGATGCCACACTCAAAACAGATACAATGGAGGCCTTCATATTCCACCCGATGAACTCTATTGTCGAAAATGAACTTGGATACTTGAGGCTTTTTAAGATCTAGTTCAACACTAAGCCGAGCGAACTTAACTTGCAAAGCTCCAAATGTTGATTCATCAACCCTCAGAGTTTGCCCTATTTGATTACCAATTCTAGTAAGAATCTTTTTGTCATATACATAGGGAGGAAGGCTCAAGAAGCGGACCCATGCCACCAGTTTCTCAAGTGTGGCCTCTTCAGCGTTGAACCGCGGATACCATCGTTGCACTGAAAGATAATGATCTAAGAGTAACCAAGGGCCACCGAATAGGGCGGTTTCATAATCTACTTCTTTAGTAAATCTGACAACGTAGAAATCATTTCCTACATCTGTCATTATGATTTTTCCTTGCAATTTCCAGGTTTGCATCACTCTTCCTTGATAATCTGCAGGATCAAACAATCAGGCTTCCCTTCCATGGATCGCTGGTATAAACTCCAGTCTGGATTATCTTCATGAAAACTATCTTCCAAGAAATCTGGTTTCGGGTGTATCTCAAAACGAATGTTTTTTTGGTAAAATCAATTGGGGGGAGAGTGGTGATTTGGTTTTCAATTGGGTCACCATCTGGATGAAGCCAAACTTTCTTTATAGATGAATTTTTTACCCGTGAGGCTTGGAGGGAGAGAGGCCTCCTTTTTCCCCATACGAATGAGCCCAACTGTCATGCACTTGATTGGAAACAAGAGGTCCAGTGGCTAAATTGGAATTAATGCTTAAACTTTTAACTGGTTGCGAAAGTGTTGGAGAGTCATTTAAACACAAGAAAGGAAAGGAAAACAAGAGATATGAGCTAAAACTATTTCCTATAAAACTTCAATATGGTTTCCTTCCAAATTGGTAGGAAATGGAAGGAAATTAAACTTATTTGTCTTATGGGACAAAATTTTCCTCGTCACCTCATTATTTATTTTGTTACTAATAAGGGTATAATAGTAAAAAAAATATATCTCTCATTATTTTGAAAATTTCCATTTTATTTCTATTAACCCAATCAAACAATAGAATAGAAAGTAGATTCTCTTCCATTCTTTTCCTTTCTTTTCTATTGTTTAATTTCCTTTCCTTTTCATTCTACACTAAGCAAACAAATATGGGCTTAGCATTTTCTTGATAGTATATTTATCGACCCCCATATCACTTTCCTCTTCTCATACCCTAATTTTAACACCTCATTCAAATTATTTACTGCCTTTTCACTTCTAAAATGAACTCTCATCTCTAACCAAATCATCAATTCTCTCCACCTCTCTCACACTCACTATTTCAGTAAGTATTCTTTTATCTTTCTTATAGTTTTTTCTTTTTAACTCATATTTTCATTGTTTTCTCACATCATTTCTTCTCTTTATTGCAGGATTTAGACGAGAGATTTTGATTGTAGAAGTTGTTTAAAAGTTTGAGTTTCATTTTCTCATGCACCCTTTTTCTCGATAATTTTACTATTGAGTTTTTCATATGTTTTATAGGATGGTTAATGAAAATATTTTGATGAGTATGATTGAATTTAATTGGAGTTGGTAATATTTTGAATGAAAGATCTAAGAAACATAAAACTGTTTTTCTTTGTTGCAGATGGATCCAGAAAAAAGGCAAAAACTACACCAAGTTATAGATGTAAAAATCTCGAATGAAGGAAAAAAAACTCAAAGTTCCAAATCATCTTTTGCTCCAGTCACAACATATTCTTCAATTCAAAACTCCATTGAAAATGAAGGTATTTGCAAACCTAAAGTTAAAAAAAAATTTAGATAAGAAGTTTGGGAACGTTTTAAAATAATATTATATTCGGATGGAAAAGAAATTGGAAAGGCATCTAATAATGAAGTTGCAATTGGTCAGTTGAGAAAGAAACTAGTTAAAAGAAATGTTTTATCTTTGAATAGGGATTATTTTCACATGAGATGTTGTGCTCACATTCTTCAACTAATTGTGAAAGATGGCCATGGTTGATGGGGCTTTACAAAAAATTAGAAATGTTGTGAAATATGCTAGGAGCAGGCCTAAACGATTGGATTTGTTTAAAGAATCTATTGAGGATGTAAGTCTTACTTATACATCGTGTTTGCAATTAGATTGCCTTACTAGATGGAATTCAACATATTTAATGCTAGAAACTGCTATTCTATATTAGAAAGTATTTGATAGGTATGAGATAAAGATATGCGCTTTGTGAGAAAGCTTGGGTCTGATGTTCCAACTGAGAGAGATTGGACTAACGCTAAATTTTTAGTAAGGTTTTTGAAAAATTTCTATGATGTGGCTTGTAAGTTTTCTAGCTCATCCTATTCTACATCTAGTGTATACTTTCTTGAGATTATTCTAACTTTGAAAGATGTAAAACTTTGTGAAAATATTAAGGATTTGATTGTTGCTGAAATGGATAGATTGATGAGAAAAAATTTTGATAAATATTGGGGTTCACTTGATTCAACAAATCGAATGCTCTTTGTATCTATAGTGTTAGATCATAGATACAAGCTCAAATATGTCAAGTTAAAGTACATATAGAATTATGGAGAACATACAGCAAAAGAGTTGGTGGAAAAAATTATTAATACTTTAAAAAGAATGATGGATGAATATAAGTTGATGGATGAGAATAATGCAGAATAAAATGAATCTTGTACTTCAAAGAAAAATGATAATTTCATTGATGATGGTGCTATTGATGATTATGTTTATGCTTTTTCACTGATGTGGAGATGCAAATAAAAAATTTATCTTCTGGAGAGCTAGATAAGTATTTGGAAGAATGTTCTGAGAAGTATATAATTCATTTTAATCTTCTTAATTGGTGGAAAGTAAATGAGGATAGGTTTTCGATTTTGGCGAGAATAGCTAGGGATGTTTTTGCTATTCAAGCATCAACTGTGGCTTCTGATTCTACTTTTAGTTCTGGCGGAAGAACATTAGACAAGTATAAAGGTTTGTTAACTCTTATTATAAGTGAAGTTCTTATATGTTTACAAGATTGGTTGAGAAGCTCTAACAAGTTTATTGAAATTGAAAAAATACTCCAAGAGCTAAATGATAATGAATCAGCTTTTTTTTTCAATTATTTTAAATTGAATATTTTTTTAGTTTATAATTTATATTTATGAATCATGTTTTTTTTTTCAAGTTCTTATATATTTCTTTCTATTTTAGCTGACCAATTGAACTTGGAATGGAAGTACTAAATATTGCTATCAGTAAGATTTTGTTTTATCAAAACAAAACGGATCTCTCAAAATTAAAATCCCCGAAATTCGGGACGGGACAAAGATTTTCAAATCTCCGATCTGAATTGTACCGCGAGCAACCCTACTAAGAGAGTGAATGAGAAGTTGTCTCCAAGATACTTTAGTCCTTATAAGATCGTACAAAAGATTGGGAAAGTGGCATATAAGTTGTTGTTACACAAAGAATCTAGCATACACCCTGTTTTTCACATTTCTCAGCTCAAAAAATTCAAAAGAGATTCTGTAAATGTTCAGCCTCTCACACCAGTCCTCTCTAGTGACATGGAATGGGCTGTTGAACCATAAGAAATTTGGGATTACAAGGGGGGGCCTGAGGAGCACAAAGTGTTGCTTAAATGGAAGTTTCTGCCAGATTTTGAGGCAACCTGGGAGTAAATTTCATTGTTGAAGGAGCAGTTTCCTCATTTTCACCTTGAGGACCAGGTGATGTTTAGAGGGAGAAGTGACGATAAGACCCAGTTCCAGTTCGTTTACAAGAGGAACGCGCATAAGAGGTCCAGGTAGGTTGGGGGCTTTCAAAAGTAAGCATGCAGGATGATCGTAGCATATGTGTGTGTTGTCATATAAGTAAGTTGTCATTGTGTTGTGTTTGTCTGGATGTACAACCTGGCATTCTAGAGCTGGTGCTTATGGTGTGGGGTTAGTGCAGCATATCAAGAAAAGGGAACAAAAGGAATATAACAATCAACAGGGAGCACTCATCGTGAATCATCCTCTCATTTTTGTGTGACACTTTTGTTAAGGAGAGTATTGCAACCTCTCGAATTGCTATTGTTTGTGCTACTTTACACTACTAAATAATATTCTTTTTTCCCCTAATTCTTATTCTTATTTTCTACTGTTCCATTGCTTTAACGTACCCATCTTTGAGAGATTGTATCAAATTGTTACAAGCCAAATAGTTTACATGGCTAATTCTTAGTTTAGCTAGAAGTGCCTGTCTTGAGAACTTTAGGGTTACAAGAGCAAAGTTTGTCTTTTTATCTTTGAAGATCACTTCCTTCT
This sequence comes from Breynia disticha f. nivosa, assembly GCA_948193385.1. Classification (NCBI taxonomy): domain Eukaryota; kingdom Viridiplantae; phylum Streptophyta; class Magnoliopsida; order Malpighiales; family Phyllanthaceae; genus Breynia; species Breynia disticha. The sequence goes on along the minus strand of CANYCX013351587.1, from coordinate 5,388 downwards.
CCTACTAAACCTTCAATCTTCTAGAGAAATCAACGTTTGACCTCAACTTATGAGATTTTAGGTGACTTTTTCTTAACAATTTCTGTTTTATTGCAGACAATTGAGATTCTTTAATAGGAAGATATTGTTGAATATGGAGGTTAGTACCTGATCTGTTATACTTATTGAATTTACTAGACTTGTGTATGGAATTTATTTTTAAGTTATTCTTACGGATCTAAAAATAGTTCTCATTGAGTTGCTTCTCTCTCAACGAGTTCTTCAAAACTCTTTAGTTGATATTGTCATGTCAGCAATGTCTTTTTGGAATATTTCGTTTACTGCTACAATTTGCTAGTATTCCTGCCATAAATTATTTTCTTTCTAGTATAAATAGGTGTTATCTTTGTCTTGAAAAGTATACACAGTTGTTTGATGTCTAACAACCGCAGTACTGAGGTAAGTTATAAAATTATTAGTTTAGGAAGCTAGAGTCTTTTATTGAATATGGCATGGAGACATTCACATTAAAGTTGTAATAATTTGTATGAATTCCTATAATGATTGCAAGTTGGACTCAGTTTTTCTTATTATCTTCAGGACCGTACTTCCATTTTCTGTGCTGGTGTTTCGGAATCATTGAGCATTGAATTAAAAGGATTTAAAGACAACTCGGCTTGACTCGTTTACACCCTTAGGTATATTGCTTTACTTTCAGATCCCTAGGTAAGTATTAACAGAATGTGTAGCACTAATTTATTTCCAGAATGTACTTAAAGTATGCGGCATTCTTTATCTTGCTCTTGTTTAATCTCTTTCTTAATGAAATGTCTAACTCAATTCAGTTGAACATTTTGGAAGAAAGATCAGAAAAGCGTCTGCTGAACAAGTTTACCTTACTGTCTTACAAAATGGAGACCTTCTGGCAGAGGACAACGTAGAGCAAGAAGGCTACACATGGACTGAGAAATTCTGAATTAAACTAAATATTTGTACCAGATTATACTAAAATTGAAAAATACTGTTGAGGGTTGACTTTTAACAAATTGTATCATACTGAATTTTGTTTGGGATGATTCTGGATCTTATATGAGATCTGTACCGAGAACCATATCAAACTGTACTGAATTGAATAACTGAAACTAGTACTAAATATGTATAAAACTTTTAATATATGTCATTTATATCATATATGTCATCTAAATGATATAATATAATTGAGTTTTCTTCTATTCATATAACAATCACAACCTATTTAATTTTTTTATATCTTATAAGTGAAAAAAAAAAAATTGTGTTTTTATTATTTGTTAAAGTTTGATTACCAATCCTAAGCAATATTTTTTCTTTATTATCAAATTGAATCACAATACATTCTAAAATTTAGAATATATTTAGTAATCATATGTAGTTATTATTGATATAGGAATAATTTTTGTTTTATATATATTAAAATTAATGTTCAAATCGATTTTAACTCAACTAGTCATTAGCAATAGAACAATTAGTTTTTAACAATATTATTATTGATCACATTTTAAGAGAATGATCTAATTAAAATGATAGATTTTTATTTTTAGTATTGTAGTTTCTTTAGTTAAATGAAGAATAATTAAGTATATAGTAATTAATATACTTTGTTTACTATCTGAATCAAAAGCATATGAAAAGTGTGGGCATTTTTTTTGTTTACATAAGTAACAATGTAATATGATCAATTTAGGGAAAAAAAAATACTAGACAAATTTAAGAGTTCTTTAATTTCTACTATTACTGAAGTTCCTGTATGTTTGTAACATTGGTTGAAAAATACTAATAAACTTATTGAACATGAAGAAATGGTCTAAATTCTAGATGATAATAAATCAAGTTTATATTATTTTTATCTACAATTATGTATATGAAATTAAATGTGTTTTGGTTTTATATTTAAAAAAAATGATAAAGAACTTAAATTATCGTCCAATTTTACTTTGTGAATCTAAATTATCCTCAAACTTTTCCTTATAAACTAAATTTGAATTGAAAATACTAAACAAAGATTTTTATATCTGATTGAATATCAAATTTTATTTAGTTGTTAATCATAATATTTTATTTAAATAGAAATTTTATGTAGTGACTACTGTAACTTGAAATTCAATTGTCATTTGATTATATATCAACTTTAGTTGTTTCGATAAATAATCTTCGATCTCCGAACTGATCTGAATTTGAATGTACTGAATTGAAATTCCAGAATCTTTGAACTGTTTTGTACCGAAAATTGGGACAAAACATGATGAAAATTTTATTTTCACAAAACAAAACAAATCTTTAAAAATTAAAATTTCTGAAATTTAAAACGGGACAAAGATTCTTAAATCTCATAACCAAAGTGTATTGTGAGTACCATTAGCAAGAACTAGAAAATATTTCTGAAATTGCTGGGATGGTGACATAGGCAGACAAATCATCAGTGGCTTGGACTTCGAACCTTCAAAGACTAGAAGGTAACAGAGCAACTATTAATAAATTAGTTAGCATTAGTGTTATCATAATTAGACCGGTGATCAAATCGAAAAAGAGATTAGATGATTGTTTCATTGGTCGAACCGGTGATTTATTAGTCGAACCGATAATTTTAAAATAATATAAATAAATAAATAAATATAAATATACAAAATTATTTGATTTTTAAATTATTTAATATCTTTTAATATTACCGGTTCGACAGTTTTCACCAGTTTAATACTGGTTTACTTGCAGACCGGTCTGAATGGTGAACTAAAGACTGAACCAATAACCGATTCACCGGTCCGACAGGCCGGTTCCATCCAATTTTTATAACAACATATATAAGTTCTCCAAGCACAAAGTACACCAGGACGTTTCGGACAAAAACGAAGTTCTATTAATTTGCGAAATTTCAAAGTAATTATGCCAAGTACTACGTGGTAGCCACTTGACGTGCTTTCAATCCAAAAAGAAACATTCAAATCTTAAAAAAACAGTTTCAGTCCAGTAATGCATTTTTCTTTTCCTTCTCAGGAACAAATGCTGTAACAAGATATTTATTGCCTAAACAGTTTAGAATGGAGAATGAAGGATGTGAAGAAATTGGGAGTTTGAGTTTCCTTAAAGAAAAGATTCATTCAGGTAAAGAGATCATGACAATTAAATGCAGTGAAAATAAAAGCTTTGATTTGTTTAATAAAAAATTGTTTAAATTTTACATAATCTGCACATTTTCAATTAAATCAAGAAAGAACCTCATTAAGCATCCTCAAATTCAGGTTTTTTGGAAGCCGGTTTTACTTTGCATTTAAAAAAAGCAAAGTAAACTTCTGGCAGAGAAAATTTGGAAATAAATATGGGTGAAGAAATCTAGTCTATTTTTAGTTTGTCATAGCCAAAACATTTACCATGATTCTACCTCATAATCATCACAATCAAGATAAATATAGCATCACCCAAGAAACCAAAGAAACACTTGGCATTTGTTCCAATCAAAACCATTTTATCCATTATTCCTTTCAGAATATTAATTATTTTCTCCATCAAGTAAATTACATTTCGGAAAAAATATCACCTCTCTCTACATCCTGTCACAAAATTTTTTTAAGGTAACTCAAATCAGTTGCCTACCGTTTGTATGATATGCAGTTGACTCCACAGCTACCTGGCCGTGCCTCATGAAGCTGGAGCTTATGCAGCATTTAGCCATGGGAACACATTCGGAGATGATGGCAGACGCGCTGTTAGAACTTCTACGCCAGTTTCTGTCACCTGCATTGCCAAAGGAAGATGCCAAGGTTGGGTGCAAATACATAGAATGAATTGCATGCTGTGTGAAATTGAAGAACAGAGAAATTTGCTTAAAAGGAAAATGAAGACAGAAATGAAGTGTCACCAAAAGGGTGTGCTCAAACTGAGCACTTCGTTTCCCATCAGCAGTAACAGCAGTCCATCCGTCAGGCCACATTCGATCACGCCAAACACCTGGTAAAAATTCATTTAGTTTGGAGAAAAATTCTTTAACTGATATCCCAAAAATTACAACACCTGCAAACAAAATTACCTGCATTAATCATGGGCTCAATAGTAAATGTCTGTCCAGGCTTAATCATCCCAACTGCTTTATTTCCTAATTTAGTTAAGGCGGACCAGTATTATAATAATATAGAAAAGATTGTTAAATCCGTTAAAAAATTATTTTAACGCATTACCAAATGTCATGGAAAAACCATTGGTTAATAAATTAATGGAAATAAGTTTACTACTAAAGGATACTTCCATAATGGGGAATATTTGGTGCACAATGGAAGAGCTCTCCTATACCGTGACCACAGTATGATTTGACCTATTAGAGGAAAATAACGAATGTTTGAAACTCAGATCACAGCAAATCATGTTCCAAAACAACAGAACAGTCGACCCACTTTACCACTGATAACCCAGAAATGGAAGCATGACGATTTATGACTTCTCCAATTTCACGGAATCGAACTCCAGGTTTCACTAAAATCAACATGAAGGATAAAACAGAAAGTCAATGTTATTCCACTACAAAACAATAAAAACGCATAGATTAAGTAAAATCCACAGAGCCAGAAGCCTAGAATACATTCATGATCTATTCATCTCATCAAACAGGAAGAGAAAACAATACATTATACATACCCATTGATATAGCCTTCTCCAAGCACTCATAAGTGCACTGGACTAAATTACGAGATGCTTCATCAACATTCCCCACGAAGAATGTTTCATTGAGGTCACCTGCACACAGAGTCCACCGATGTTAGATATATTGGGCAAAATGTTGCAACCAAACAAACAGATTGAAAGAACTTCATACCATGGACACCCTTATAGTATACAGTTACATCAACGTTTACAATATCTCCATCTTCTAGTTTCCTGAAGCAATCAAAACAAGTTAAAGTTAGGAAGACCAAATTTCCAAGATCTAGTAGAGCAAGGGATCAATTGGCCAGTATGTTTGTTACCTATTCAAGAAGAAAAAAGGGTTAAGAACAGAGTCCTCTATTGAATAGAACTAGAAAGGAATAACATAATTTTAACAAACAAATATAAAAGTATGCTTTGTTGGTGACAAAGTGCAAACAAGATTAGATCATTGAACAGACAAGAATCCAACAAGTACCGGGCATCGGGAATTCCATGGCAGATTACTTCGTTTACAGACCTGAAACAGACAATTATATATCTGCTAAATGATACATTATTGTCTAATGAAAATAGGTAATAAACTTATACAAAGGACTACCGACGTGCAGCAAGACTTTGGGAAGAAATGATAATTTAGAGGGGATGGATATCCTCCTGCAGTGCCCAAAAATAGAGACAATAATGAACAATTTTATATAAAAGTAATAGCATGTTCATATAGAATATCACGAATTA
>CANYCX013351585.1:0-25159 GCA_948193385.1 Breynia disticha f. nivosa | reverse complement strand
TTGGATGGATTTCTTGTTCTGTTGATGCAGCTGTATTTCCTAACTCTGGTGGCTACTCAATGGTAAGAAGAGATGACACAGGAAGATTCGTTGGCGCCTCGGTATCTCACATCCCACTACTGCGCGATCCTCTGTTGTTAGCGGTTCTCGCAATCAGGGAAGCCCTCTCTTGGATAAAATCTGGGAACCGACAAAACGTCAAGGTGGAATCAGATTGTCTAGTTGCCGTTAATGCTATAAACAGCTCTACTTTCATGGATTCTTATTTTGGCCTTTTGGTCCTCGATTGCAAGAACTTGATATCAACTATGCAGAATATTAAAGTTGAGTTTATAAGAAGAACTGCCAATTCGACAGCTCACACTCTTGTACAAGCTGTTGGATCCAACCCAGGTCTTCATGTATGGGGAATGACCCCCCTAGTTGTATTCAGGCCACTATGGCCGCAGATTTGCTTTAATGAAATTGCATTTTTTTGTCAAAAAAAAAAAAGATTAGTTATGGAATCTTTGTAAATTGGTCAGTTACCGACCCCCAATGTAACCAAAAAAAAAAAAAGACAACCTACTTTGGGAAACTGATGGGCCAAAAAACTTGGAGCTTAGCAACATCATTTTTTGAACCACAACGAAAGCATTAGATCAAACAATCAATGATTCATAATTATTGCAGCCAAGCATTTGCTACAAACATTACTCCATTGCTAAATAAACATCCAAACAAATTTTATAAGCAAAACACTGAAGGGATGTTGTAAACACAAATGTCGATTCTAATCCATCTGTTGCATTACCATTACCAAATAAGAACATCCAAACATCAAAACTTGGCTAAAAAAGTATCCGAAAAATAAAAACAAAATCAAAATGTTGACACTCTTCCATCATAATTTTGACACCATTCATCAGATGAAAATTACATGAACAAATTAGGCCTGCTAGCCTTGTATGTTGTCTTAAGCTTCCTGCTTGGTGGCCTAACCTTCTTGAACACTAGAGGGAACTTAATCTTTGAGTTGTGGAATTGCTTGGTACTCTCCCTTTTGCATAGCTTTGCTGGAACTGTGGCAGTCTTGATGATCTGAATGCAGGGGAACCTTACCCTATGGCGAGAAGCCATTTCATTGTACATTTGCTCCACGGCACCATTCAGAGTGGTGTCACGGAATTCCTTGTACATATTATGGTAACCTGTTCTACTTTGGTATCGGAGCCAAATGCCATAATTCTTGATCTTTGTCGGATTTTTCTCAAAAATCTGCATGTCATTTTACACGGAACAAGTTCAAAGAAAGATCTAACAAAACAAAATTGTTAGAAAAATGAGGTCATATCAGACAAAATCAATTTACCATCTATCTATTTACTGCAGATTCAACTGTCTTAATGCATAGAACTTGACAATATCAACATCACAGAAATGAAATAAGTAAATGTTGCTCCTTAAAAATTTCCACCAAAACAACGCATGTAAAAATTCACAATAAAACCCACAAGGAAACCTTGACGGACAAAAACCCAAATGTGAAATGAGTAATTAACACCAAACAAATATTGAATAATCTTATCACAGTTTTACAAAACATTAATACTTGATGTAGTTGCTCCTTGTTCCAAAATGCAACATTGACAATAGTTTCAATAGAGAGTATCAAGAAGCAACACAAGTACTATTGCTTCAAGGGAACGAGTCCAATGGGAACGGAAGTAATCCACATTGACCAGATAATGAAGCACAACCCAAATCGCAAATCAAATACATCAACAACAGCTAATTACACAATTATCGTAACAATTAATACACAACAGATTCATCAAACCCTCGCAAACGAACCAGTACAATCAACAAACGCATAATTAGGGATCATAAAACTAAACACACGACAATGGTAAAAAGGATAATAACGATATACCTCATTGATGGCAAGAATTTGACCATTGCTCTTCTTCACCTTCTTCAGTTTCCTAAGAAAATACCTGAGGCGAAAAAACAAAGAAGAAATAAAAATCATAAAAAAAAACAATTTGAGAGTAGAGAAAATAAAGAGAGAAAAGGATACCGACCAGAACTTAGACTTGGAGCGAACTTCGTTGGTAGCCCAAAGCTTCATCCTGTAAATCTTAGGATGCTCATCATTTTCTGTTGGAAGTGCTCTTCCAACAACCTGGTACTGATGAAACTGCAAAAATAACCAAGAATTTCCGTTTCAGAGTGGCTAAAATTTTGAAAAAAAACAAGTTCACATATTTAGTGAGAGATGAGAATTGTGGCGTTTACCCTGTAGTTAACCATCTTAGAGGAATGAGATCTCCTCGCTCTCACCTCGTGCGATATTCGGAGAAGTAAAGTAGGGTTTGGCGAACTATCTTGCTTATATATAAGCACAAATAAAACCCTAACTCATGGGGTCCCACTTGGGCTTTTAAGCAGAAAAGGCCCTATTATTTACTGATGCTTCAAACAACATTATTGGGCCCCTATTACTTAACCAGCCCATTATTGTTCGGCAAATAAATGGAAAAATTACATAAATGAACAGCTTTAAGTTTGAAATAATAGGAATATCATTGTATGTTTGTTCATTTTTATTTATGTCAGTTTAAGTTTTGAAAATATGAAAATGCTCGATTTTGAGTTTACAATTATAAAAACGACAGGTTTTATTTATACATATATTTAGTGTTTATTATCTTTATTCATTATTGTTCATATGTATAAAGAACAAAAAGTAATATTTTTGTATTTTAAAATATGAAATCTTGCATTCATATAATTGTGAACTAGAATCTGACATATACAAAAATAAACAAATATATACTAACATTTTTATCATTTCAAACTCAAAACATAGTAATTTACATAATTATGTGCAAATAAATGTAACTTTTGAGAGAATTTTTTGGTGAGAAGATCACCATATGTTAACTTAAAATTTGACTTTTTCATAAATAATACTTTCTGAAACCTATATCACCATATGTCACATCTTCAAACTGATTCAACAAATACTATATATATATGATATATTCACAAAGTATATACACATTGATATTTTTGTGGATGCATTGTGGATATACTGTAGACATTGATTTTTTAAAAATATCTATAACATATTCACAATGCATCCACAAATTGATGAATTTGTGGATACTTTGTGGATATGTTGTAAACATTGATTTTTTATAAATGTCCACAACATATCCATAAAACATCGACACATTCATCAATTTTTGTGGATACGTTGTGGATATGTTGTAGACATTGATTTTAATGAATGTGTATTGATTGAGTTTATACCATGAAATTTTTATAAATATTCACAACAAATCCACAAAACATTTGTACGTATAATAAATATTCACGACACATCCCAAAGCATCCACACATATAATTTTAAAGTGATACATCCACAAGTAGTCCACTAACGGTCCACACATATAAATGTGATGTGTCATTAAAAACCTTAGCCGACATTTTATACAAAGTTCATCTACAGATTATCCACACCTGATCCACAACATATCTACAAGCAATATTTTTTAAAAATTTTTCTCTAACTTGAACGATCTCTTCTATCATCTCTGCACCTTCATCTTCTCTCGTAAAGTAGCCAAAATAATAGACTCATACCATTGCAAGAACTATGACAAATGGAATTAGAATTTACGAACCTAGCTAACTGTGAAAGATAATGTTAAAATGCATACAAGCCAATCGGGAATTGCAAGATGTCACAACATAATCATGAGAAAAAAATAAATAACTTATAGCAGTCAATAAAAATAATGTTTGTGGATGGATTGATCTAATTGTACTTTGTATCTGAGGATACTGACAATTTAGTATCGAAATTTGATTTTTTTAGAAACAAACTGCATGGAGGTCTAGGGAGGTGTAGGTACAAAGTTGATTTGAGCTTTTTTCAAAAAAAAAAGAAAAGAGAACATGAAGAAGATGAAGAGGTTGACGATAAGAAGGAAGAAAAGGAGAGAAATAAGGAGAAAGAGGAGGCGTGATACTAGGTTTATTAGCGTTTGAGTGTTTCATGGGGATTATGGTGAGTGATTTAGGGAGATTTAGTTATTATATAGATTGTTATTTTTTTGGATAAGTTTCAAAATATGCTAACTAAGGAAATAGTTTTATTTGGTATGTTATAAAATGAATTTGAACCTTTACACTTGTACTTAATTCCTTTCCCATTTTTTTGCGAATGAGGTAATATTAGTAAAATATATATTTCTTTTAAATTATAATAGTCTAAAATATGTAATTCATGGTATAATCAATATTTAATTTAAAAATAAAGTATAAGTACTTAGATTACATTTTTTTAATAAAATACCTAAACAAAATATAATATATTTTACAATATATTATATATATTATGTTATTTTTATATATATTTTTATAGAGGAGCGGATTCGGGGGGAATGGGACGGTGTAGTAAATACCAACCCCGCCTCGTCCTCGTTATTTTTAATTTCGGGTTGTCCCGTGCCCCGCTCTGCTCCTCGTCAAATGTTAAAAAACTCACCCCATTTAAGTTGGATCAGATCGGGTTCCACGGGTACGGGTTTTAATGTCATCCCTACTTTTTTCTTGTAGTTTAAATTAATTTTGCTTTTGATGTTGGACTTAAGATGTTGATACATAAAGTTAAATTGACTATTGTACATGGTCATTTAGTAAATTATTTTTAATTAACAATTGTCTTACAAATGTTAATTATGAGTTAAGCTAGTTTACTTTTAAAATAACTTTGTTTTTGTGTTTTTATTGTGTTTTTTCGACTGCTATCTACTGTTACTATATGTTATAGAGTTACAGTGAAAACAATTCCTCTCCTATCATATTAATAAATTGATTATTTCTTCTATCAAATTATTTATCGCTTTTTATTTCGTATTTTATAGTACAACAATCAATAATACAACAAGTATGAGTGACATTATTTTAAAGATAACTTAGATAACTATGAGATGAAGGTTGAAAGATATGATTCTAGTAAATGTGGAGTTCAAATTGTTAAGAGAGTTTGATGATGATTTATCTTAAATGCTAGATTTTTTTTGTATTATATAAACAATACTCATTCCATATTTGCAAAAAAAAAATATAGTTTTACTAAAAATATCAGAATAATTGTTATGTTTAACGATAAATTTAAAATAAAAAAATTATAAACTTTTTAAAAAGATATAAATTTGAAAGAAATATTGATAGAGTTGCATTTTACAAAGAGAAGAGCTATGCATACAGTTGATTATTATATGTACAAAGGTTATACAGCTTTGGTTGAACAAGTTTCTTTCCTAAAAACAAAAGTTTCATCACTGGATTATACATATAATTGATTCTTTTATTTACCAATTCTTCCCCATCTCCATTTGCAGCTGTTCCCCTCAACCAAAACCTTTCCCTGTAATGTCTGCATAGTCTACCTTCTATCTCTTCCTCAAAGACATTACCAGCCGTGGGTTCCCCTCGTCGCACCCAGGGTTACAGCGATAACGGCAAGTATAGTCTAAAAGGTTAAGAAAAAACAAAGTATGAATTAGCAAAAACTTTGTAACCCTTGAAATAAAAGGTAAAATAAGACTAGGCAGTAGATATTTTTGTGCCATACAAATAATGCAACAGTTAAATTTTTTAGTCGAATGATCCGAGCAACGGCCAATATTCTCTTGCTATACTGGTGAATCGACTTCTAGCAGAAGAAGAGGAGCGGCGAGGAGGAAAATATAATGATTTTCTAATACTACGACAATTGATCAAGGAACAGAGACCTCGGAAAAAAACTGTGAGGACATGCTTGCAGCTCAGAGAAATGAAACTGAAAGCAAAGAAGATTGTTCGAGCAACAAGCTGAAAGATTAAAGCCAATCAAGAAGAAGATGGATTTCAATTCACAGACCTTGCCAGAAATACAGTCAAACTTATTTGAAAATAAAGATGAAGAAGCTTAGGAGACTGACGACTCTATTTCCTTAAAACATCAACGAAAACACAACAGATAATACTCAAAGTACTAATAACGTAAGATCAAACAGACTAATGATGTTGCTAAAGCAACAAATCATTCTTTTAAAAACATCCATAACCATTACCAAAAGCCAACTTTTTTTGATAAACCATTGAAACCGAGTAACATATGCCTAGTCAAACTGCAGCGTGAATCGAGCTCCCAAGTCCCACTAACTACATATCCTAGGCGACTTAATCATGAATCCTCCACAGCAATTTACAATGCTTAAACATACATTGGAAATCATAATGGTAGCACATATATGCATTTCAACAAACAATTTAAAATCTAAACTTCAAGACCCTAGGAATTATCACAAAACAGAAAACATACCGCAATAACACAAGCGACGTATCCAGGTTTCTCTCTATAATCGACTCGAACACAAAGCACAATAAACGTCCCAACGTACCAAGGAATTCCCCCTAAGAAGAACCCTATCAGAAACCTACACAAACCAACAAAATAACACCAACATTAACACAACTAATCTCAATGCAATCAATTTTATTAGAAAAAAAAATCGAATTGAAAACATACAAGAACCAGCCCATGCCCAATCCGCAACACGGAAGCCTACTTTCCCTCACAGGCCTTCCCTCAACAACACCATAACCTGATCCAACAACAGAAACCACATGAGTTCAAAAATTTATTCTAAAAAAATCAAAATCGAACATGCAATAAGCTTAACATGGTGACCTGGAGGGAGGGTTTGATAGCCGTCGGAAAAATGGATATGATGGGAAGTAGAAGCGTAAGGTGGAGTCGGTTGAGGGTAACCGACAGCCGGTTGAGGCGGTGGACCTGGAGGAGGTGGATAATAGTTGGCTACGCCTTGAAATGTCCCGTAATAGTTTGGCTTCTGCGAGTTGTCGCTAACAGAACGGTTTCTCTCATCCTGGTTCATTGATTTTTTGTTGGGACAAATTTTCGAGGTTCTCCGCCGCAATTAAAAAAAAAAGTGGTTTGAAAGGGGGATTCGGGATTGATGGAAAGCGGGTATTTTCGGTTGGAGAATTTAGCGGTGTTTTATTTTCTAATGGATTAATACAGTTGGGTAATGATTGGGATTTGGGCCTTATAAGCTCAATCTTTTTTAAATAATAATTTAATTAACACCTTTTTATTTATAATATACAAACATAAATATTTTCAATTTTTTAATTTATTATTTTTTAAAACAATGTTTCATATTTTAAAAAAATATTAAATAATATTTTTTAGATATCTTAATCAATTTTTATAGTTTGTATAATTGAATTATGTCTTTTGAACTCTTTAGTCTTGTCAAATTTTCCAAAAAAATATTAGAATTTACATAAATCAAGGACTATTAAGAAAATTATTACAACATATATAAAAGTTAATTAAGTAGTTAAAAATATTAATGAGTCAATTTTTTTAAATATGATAGTTTATTTTGAAAAGTGATAAATTTTGAAAATAAAAGAGAAATTTTTCACAAATACTAATTTTTTCAATTTTTTTTAATTTTTACTTACCAGCCAAGTATATTTAACACTAGCACACCTCTTAAAATTCTCTTTTAAAATTACCACCCTTTTTCAACTGTAACCTATTTATTAATTTTTTCTCTAACATGAAACAATGTTTAATAGAATAATTTAGGTTGCATTAAATTAATGTTTTAAATAACAAAAGTTATGAGGAATAAAAAATGTATGTATTCAATATTGTTGTTGCTTACAAATGAGACCCATGGTCTCTATTTATACTACTCAATCTCTAACAGATTCAAATTTAAAATTCAAATTTACTAACAAACATTCCCTCCAAATCTAACAAACTAAATTTGAAATATAAGAACCTCTAATATGCCCCCTCAAAGTGAATAATGGTGACTCACCATAATTCACCTTGAATTACAATTGATAAAAGATAATGAAGATGATTAAACTCCAGTGAACATAAAAACACTCCAAAAGTGCATGCCGTCAAAAGAAGACTTGCAGATTCTGTAATTGATAAAACTCATATGAGCTTCCATACATCAAACAAAGCATCGCATACGAATTCACGGGCCAAAAGATTGCTACATCCATGAGATGACTCCAGAACACATAAAACCTCAGCTTCACTTCAATCATTCATCAATTATTCCAATCCCAAACTCAATCTTCAACAAAAACAATATGAAATGATCATAAAAACGGAACAATCCGTCATCAACTCACACCGAACAATCGATGCTACTAAATCAAATGAGACTCTGAACTCACAATGATCACTCATTGCTACAAATCAAATTGAAATCTCAAAGAACTAAAACACCACATTTAAGGTGCAATCAACAAATATATGATGAAAAAAGACTCACAATGGATAACCATTGCTACAAAACTTGATCGAATTCAAACAAACATTCTATCAACCATCTTAGAAACAAAATATCAATCTCAAAATCACCTAATCATACTCCAAAATATATCATCTAAGCAACAAATTGCTACTAATTAAACGACAAATGCACCCATTCCATCCTCCTTATCATAACTCCAACCAATTCAAATCCAACAACATACTACTTGTTGCAGTAAATCAAACAAACAGCACCATTCTCATAAACTTGAACATCAAAATCACCAGAACCTGTTAAACAGACAAAGTCGAAAAGTATTCACTACCACCTCCATCAAACTTGACCTCCAGAACTCCCAAACCACATAATCAAACCCAAAACGACATCAACACAGCTCTACAAGATCAAACTTGAACAAAACAGCACCAAAAATTGACTCACCACAACTCAAATATCAATCTCTAAACAATGATTGATCTAGGCAGAAATCCTAAACAATATATGATAACAAAAGGTAATTAAATCTCACCAAAGCTTCAAAACTTATCCTCTGCCCCATGATAAACATAAAAGAAGCAAATCCAATATTGCCTTTGCCTAACCCTGCTGTTGAACTCATTTTACCTAAAATCAAACCCTAAATTTTCTGATTTTCAATTTTTTCCTCCATAGCGAGCGATTTAGGAATAAACAACAACATGAATAAATGCCTTTAACATATGGATAAAGAGGCACAAAGTTTGGGTGATCCAGGATTAAGATAATTAAGAGTGAGAAATGAGTATTGGCAACGGTAGAGATCTGGTGGAAGTTTTTGTAAGAGAAACAAAAGTGAAGTGGTTGCGTGAAGAGGAGTGAAAACCGATGAAGAATGAATAATGTGAAGGCAACGAGATGGTGAAGATCGTCGACGGTGACCCAATGAAGGCTACAAACGAAAAAGAGATTTGTTATTGGTGTTGAGGAAGGCTGAGGAAAGAGAGGACAAGGAGATAAAGAGATGGAGAAGGGAGAGATGGGAAGGAACTTTTGACTATGATGATTCAAAACGTGTGAAATATGGTTACATAATATAATTGGCTAAAATTGTAATATGTTAACATTAAATTAACATAATAATAAAAACAATTTAAAATATATCCAAAAACTTAATAACCAAATATTTAGTGACAAAACTCAAAAACAAATCTTAAAAAGGTCCATTAGAGGTAATTATCTCAACTGAATGGCCTGTGCACATTGAAAAATCCACTAACGGGCAGAAACTAGTTCCAAATGAAATTAAATTTTTAGATTCCAACTCAGGAGGCGTTGATGAGGCCAATAATGCAGTATCTCGGTACTCATATGCACACTTGACGGTGTAAACTCCTAATACCAATTCAAATTTCAGTGTAGTGAATTTTCCACCAGAATAAATTTTACCAATGGAAGAGGATGTCCATTATTGTCAACCACCTGAGTTACTTTGCATCAATTGATTCCCCTACCTTACGAATTACTTAAAAAATTTTAATGATTTTATCCTGGAATTTTCGTGGTTGTACCAGTAATATGTTCTTTCTTGTGTGTAAGCAATTGATTGTGATGTACCGCCCAACAATCCTCGTTCTTTTAGAAACATCATTAGTGGAGATAAAGCTGATCAAATTATTGAAAATTTGGGATTCAAAAACTCCATACGTGAGGAGACAATTGGCTTTTCTAGAGAGATATGGTGTTTATAGATGTCTGAAGAGTTGAGAATTGATTCGGTGTTTCAATTGCGCCAAATGATCCATACAGGTTTTTCTTTTAAGAAAATTTTAGGATACATAACAGCAGTATATGGTAGCCTGCAGTCGATAAATCATCAGGACTTATGGAGAGATTTAATAGCAGTTTCAACAACCATAGCAAAACCATAGGCTGTAGTAGGGGACTTCAACTCAATGATGCATCTCGATGACAAGAAGGGAGGGACTCTTATACCTTTAAATGTTTGTAAAGCTTTTGTGAATTGCATTGACACTTGTGGACTAATCGATCTCCAACCTCGATGCCAGTACTCTTCATTGGAAAGACGAGGAGTCTTTATGTGTATTGATTGGGCATTTTATATATATCGTGGCTACAATTTATGCAGGGATCTTACCTGGAGCATCTGCTAAGAGTAAATTCGGACCATCACCCAATCATATTAAGGACCCAAGAAAAGAAACGCAAACACACCTTAGGCTAAATAAGAGTTTTAAGTTTCAGGAGGCATGGAGGCTTTAAAAACATTCAATGAAGTGATCACTACTAATTGGCAAGCAAACAATGATCTTTTCTTAATAAGGACCATAGCTAATGCACTCATAAACTGGAGCAAATGTACCCTTGGCTCCCTAACCCATCGCAAGAATGTATTACTACGCCGACTTGGTGGTCTTCAAAAATGGCTAAGTCAGTCATATATCCAACTTCTTGGTAACCTTGAGAACAAACTTCAAAAAAATTATCGTTGTTACTCCTCCAAGAGGAAGCTTTGTGGAAACAACGATATCCTGATAATTGGATAGCCTTGGGAGACAGTAATACCATTTTTTTCATGCAGTGGTCATGGTCCAAAGTAATAAGCATAAGATCACTTCCATTTCCATGGAGGATGGAAGTTTGATATCTACTAAAGACCAGATTAGGGAAGAAGCAAAGGCCTACTTTAGTAAACTGTTTTTTAAAGTTCAGACTAATGAAATTCTGTGTACTAAAGCAGATTTTAGCATATTGGATAGAAGTGCAAGGGGAACTCTAGCAAGTCTACCAAATGAAAAGGAAGTTTGTGATGCTCTTTTTGCCATGAATCCCAACAAAGCAGTAGGACCAGATGGGTTTTAGCACAGATTTTTATCAATCTTAATAGAACCAGGTAAAATCAAACCTTATACAGAAGTGCAAGGAAGTGTTTTCATAAAACTCTAGTGTGAAGAGTCTTAATGATAAACATATCTTACTTATTCCTAAAATAATAATCCAGAGAATATGACACATTTTAGACCAATTGGTTTGTGTAGCGTTAACTATAAAATTCTAGCCAAGATTATAGTTAAACGAATCACCTTTTTATGAGTTCTCTGATTTCAGAAGAGCATTCTAGTTTTGTTCTGGGCAGGAAGATTGTTGACAATATCATCATTTTTCAAGAAGTTATCCATAGTATGCAAACACAGAAAGGAGGATAGGGCAGTTTTCTCATAAAGGTGGATCTTGAAATAGCTTACTACAGGATTAATTGGGATTTTATGAAGGATTCGCTTAATGCAGTAGGATTTTTTACGGAGGTAGTTTGTACTACAATGCATTTTATCACCACAGTAAATTTATGTGTGTTATGGGATAGAGCTCCTTCCAAGAGATTTATTCCATCCAGTGGAATTTGCCAAGGAGATCTATTATCGCCATATATATTTACCATATGTATGGACAAGCTAGCATATATCATCAAGGATGCTATAGAGGTAAATCTATGGAATCCCATTAAAATTGGCAAAGGCACGCCTTTGTCGCACATCTTTTTTGTAGATGATCTAATCCTGCTTGGTGAATGCTAAACTCGACAAGCCCAAATTATGTTAAACTATTTAAACACTTTTTGCAAAGCGTCGGGCACTATGGTAAGTATTTCCAAGACCGAACTTTATTTTTCTAAAAATTCTAACCTTACTTTATGTTCTGACATTTGCAGACTTGGTAACTTCTAAGAAGTGGACAACATTGGAAAATATTTGGGACTCCAATAGTAGATGGAAGAATCACTTGCAAAACCTTGGAGCCAATTATTGAATGCATCAGAACACGTCTCTCAGGATGGTGTGCGTCAAAACTCAGCTTGGCAGTCGAGTAACTGTAATGCCTTAAAAAATATAACTGGGAATTTTGCAAAAATAAGTCAAACAGTATAGGAAGAATGGCCTGGGAAACGGTTATGGTAAACTGTTCCCAAAACTGTTCTCACTCCAGAATGGAACTTTGAATTTTGCGCCGAATAGTGCCAAACGGTTAGGCAAACAGCTTGTGTAAATCGTTCGAAAAATTGTTTCGTTTGGCATGATTTTAAAATCAGATTCTTATCTAGGAAGATTTAGAGAGATATGACATAAACCTACCCTAATGCTTTCCAGCCGTCACCCCTATTTTTTCCAACCTTCCAAGAGTTTTTCTAAGCCTTACCCAGCACCAAACCTTGCCTCCGCACTATTAGATTCTGTAGATTTAGTCAAGAACCATCTCTTCAAGTGGATTTTTTAGCAAGATCACTTGGAACGAGGTAAGTTCTTAATTTTAATGATATTGATGAGTTGTAAGTGAGGATGTTAAGGGTTAAGTGGAGTTTTGTGTGAGGTTTTTCCAATAGAGGGGGTTTAACTATGTTTTCGTGAGATTGAAGAGAGTTTTAGGGAATGGGATGAGAAGAATGTGTAGGTTGTGTTGATTTAGCTTAAGCTTGAGAGATTTGATGTGAAAAAGGGAATTAATATTTCGACTTGCGGGTTGAAACCATGTAGGGAACATTGCACGAAACACGGATCGGAGTTGTACGAGACCCAGTTTCACAGAGTTCGAGGTAAGTGCATTGAATGTCACTTACCATTGTAGGTTTTGTATCTGTAAGGTTAAGTATATTTGATTAATGATCATGTAGAAATGTGAAAATGTGATTAGAAAGCATAAGTGAAAAGTGTGTGTGTGTATAAGGTCAGGACGGGTTGGGAAATGGATTATGTAAAATGTTTCCCAAATCGTTTCACTTCCAAAGGAGTCTGTGAAGGAGTGAACAGTTTATGAAACGTGTTACATAAACCGTTCTGGGAACCATTTCACTTCTAAAGGATTTCATGAAGGATGGAACGGATTGGGGAACGAGTTATAAAAACCGTTTTAAAATTGTTCCTATTCCAAAGAAAATTGCGTATGATGAAACCAGTTAGGGAACGGATTTGGAGAAATGCTTTCCAAACCGTTTAAGTTCCAGAAGCTGTTATGAAGCACCGAACGGGCTGGAGAACAATTTATCTAAATCGTTTCCAAAACTATTTCCTTTGAATAAACAGTGTAAAACAGGAAGTTCTTAAGAATAAGAAAGAATTATTAAATGACCTAACCTATGATAGCAAAGTACAATTATGGCTTAAGAATTTTCCCTCAATTAATATACTATAAGAGGACGGTTTTAGTTGTGTTAGGCGACTACTTATTCCCGACAATGTACTAAGACATATTGAATTAATTGTCACTTAGGATGATTCCCTAGATTCCCTCAATTAATATACTATAAGAGGACGGTTTTAGTTGTGTTAGGCGACTACCTTGCTAAGTGATGTATGTAGGAAATATGAGAAGGGGGTTGAATCGTATTTCCCTCTTTTTCGACTTTTCGTGCGGAATTTTGGATTGAACGAAGGTGTTTGAAAGAAAACAAGAGACAACTAACACAGCGATTTAGAGTGGTTCGGAACTAAACTTTCCTACTCCACTACCTCAGTTCCTCTACTAAGGATTTTCAACGATTTCACTAAAATTCACTTTCGAGCTAAGTGAGAACTCTTTACAACGATCTTTTCATGAAAGATTTACAACACACACTCAAAATTCTGTAATCTCTAAGTTCCAACGAATTTACTAACACTCAGAATTAGCTTCTCCAAAGCTTTACAAGAATCACTAAAGAATTAAGCAAAATATCACAAGAATGGAAAACTAGGACTGCTGGAATGTTTCTGAAGTTGTGTTGATGAATTCCTCTGAGTTTTACATCTATTTATAGCCTCCAGGAGCGTATATGACCGTTGGAATCAAATATAGCCGTTGTGGAATTAAAAAGTCATACTTTATAAAAAGCTGCCCAAAAGGTTAACGTGCGTTATTTTCCTGAATAACGTGCGTTAATCCAATTAACGTATGTTTCCTCAATATTCACGTACGTTATTCTTCATCTAGGCATTCCATGAATAACGTGCGCTATCTACAACTTGAACCCACGTAAATTTTCCACTGTTTCCAACTTTTCTCCTGAAAGTCAATCTTTATCATTTTAAAACGTTTCACATTATCAAAACTAAGTCCAGGACTCTATGTTGATCACCCTTGATCCAACAATATAGATGTACTTATTGGGTATTTATTTATTCACGATGCTATGTGTTTTGTGGTGAATGTGCAGAGCGGCAGTAGTACTGTTTGGGAAGAAATTTTTGGGGTGTACGATGTGCGATACTTGTGACGAGGTTCAGGCTCCTAGTGCATTTGAGTTTCACACTTTTGTATTTTGTTTATCTATACGCATGACAGTATAAGGATAGGACTCATGCATTGTTTTAAACCTACAGACCATAGCTTCCGCATATTATATCTTGGTTGTATTTGGCTAACATTAGCCTAGGTTTAATGAATGCATGAATGTCGTATTTATTTATTCTCTTTGGCTTCACAAACTATTAAAAAAGGGTCCCAAAACTATGTATTTATTTGAAAATGAACTTTGTGAATTTGGGTTTGACATTTAGTGGTATCAGAGTAGGGATTAGATTCCCTGCAGATTGTTCCGAAAATTGTTTTCATTTGCATTCATTCATATAGGAAACTAAAGGTTTTTAAAACTTTGATTTCTTTAGGATGGAGCTGATCGGCAATGTATCACACGAGACTGCCGAATCCTAGGAGTCTGTATAGATGCAGGGATCAGCCCACAGATACAGAGCACTGCCTGTACAGAGTGTTATGCCACCCGTATATCCTGCCCAGACATAATTCTGGGAATATATGCAACAGTTGATTGGTAGGCAAGGAGTCCAGCGAGGCGAGCGCCTAATATAGATTGGAATTTCGGGGAAGTGCACAAGCTGGGAGCAAAATCATTTGAGGGTACTACTGACCTGACCGAGGCAGAGGACTGGCTCTGCCAAACTGAGAGAATTCTCAACAGGATGAAATGCACACTTGAGTAGAAGCTGAGGTACACTACCTTGTTGTTAGAGAAAGGAGCTCAGGACTGGTGGGAAGCCGTCCCCGGGAGTCAAAATGATCCTCCCACCTTGACTTGGGCCAATTTCCAGAGGGAGTTTGCCGACAAATACACTCCTCCTCTCTATCGCAGTAGGAAAAAGGTAGGATTTGTAGAGCTTAAACAGAAAGAACTAACGGTCACTGAGTATGAAGCTCAGTTTACCAGGCTATCCCGCTATACTCCTGAGGAGGTAATGACCAATTAGGAGAAGAGGGATCGGTTTGAGAGAGGTTTGCGGTTCAATATCCGCACCCGTATTGCGATGAAGCAGCCCACTTACCAGATGCTCTTGGAGACTGCTTTGAGGGTAGAAGATATGTTGGCTGAGGAGGGTCGACGTGAGGGGAAGAAGCAGTCTCGGGTGGATCCAGTTCTGCTGAAGGACATAAAAATTAGAGTTCAGGCCACCCAGGAGTGGGATCAGAGGCAGTAGTAGGGGAGAGCGAGTTCTGGTAGTAGAGGAGGGCATTCTTTTAGATCCCCTATCTCCGAATATTAGAGCTTTGAGGCACATACAGACGCAGACACCAGAGACTTGTGCTACTACTGCAACAAGCCTGACCATACCATCCAGCATTGTTTTTAGAGTCAAACGGATGAGAGAAATGCTGCCTCCAGTCAGAGCAGTATTAGAGTCAACCGAGAAGCCACCACAACCAGTATAGGCTGAGAGAGAGGTGGAAGGGCTACAAGCACCACCTTGAGAGGCAGAGGAGTTTCTTAGTCTGCGGCCCCACCTCAGGCACGTGTCTATGCTATGACACGAGGTGAGGTGGCAGCCAATTTCGACGTGATTACTAGTATGATTTTAATATCTACACAAGCTACTTTAGTGTTAATTGATCATGGTCGACTTATTCTTTTGTGAGGCATTGGTAGGGCAGTTTGGGAACAGTGTAGACTCATTAGGATATGTGATAGCTGTATTCATGCCAGCTGAGGGATAGTCATGGTGAGAGATGTATTGCAGAATTATGAGTTGAAATTGGTAAGCTGAATTATATGGTCGACTTAAAGGTGTTAAAGATGGCATATTTTGGAGTGATATTAGGCATAGACTGGTTTTCCAGAAATAGGGTTGTAGTAGATTACTATGCAAAGGAAATCGCTGTAGAAGTCGATGGTGAGAGGAGAATGTTGTTAGTGGGGGAGCAAAAGGTTATTCCTTCCTGCTTGGTATCAGCAACAATGGCTGCAAGACTAATCAAAGATGGATGTGACGCCTATTTGACTTGTGTGACTGATGTCAGTAAGATGAAGTGGGAGGCCAGAGATGTGGAGATAGTGAGGGAGTATCCAGAGATATTCCCTGACGAGTTACCAGGATTACCACCTCCGAGAGAAGTTGATTTTGAAATTGAGACAGTATCGGGAGCGGCGCCAATATTAATAGCGTCGTATAAAATGGCAGCAGTGAAATTGCAAGAACTGAAGAGGTAGCTTGAAGAGCTTTTGGAGAACGGTTTTATCTGGTCAAGTGTATCACTGTGGGGCACGCCAGTGCTCTTTGTAAAGAAGAAAGATGGGAGTATGAGACTCTGCATAGATTATTGACAGTTGAACAAGATGACCATAAAGAATAAGTACCCACTACCGAGGATTAATGATTTGACATACCAGTTAAGGGGAGCCACAGTATTTTCTAAGATCGACTTGAGATCGAGTTATTGGCAGTTGCACGTGGAGGAGAGCTCCATTCCTAAAACCGCATTTAGGACTCGATACGGTCACTTCGAGTTCACAGTGACGTCGTTTGGGTTGACTAACAAGCCAACAACCTTTATGGCTCTGATGAACAAGATTTTCTAACCGTACCTGGATAGATTTGTGGTGGTTTTTATCGATGACGTATTGATGTATTCTAAGGATAGAATGGAGCATGAAGGGAATCTCCAGGAGGTACTGGAGATACTAAAGGAGAAACAGTTATATGCTAAGTTCGATAAGTGTGAATTTTGGATTAAGGAAGTGGTGTTTCTGGGGCATGTGATTTTAGCCGAGGGTGTGATGCCAAACCTAAGCAAGATCAAAGCGGTTCAGGAGTGGGAGACTTTGAGGAATGTGACTGAGGTGCGTAGTTTCTTAGGTTTGGTAGGGTATTATCGGAGATTCATAGGGGATTTCTCTAAGTTGGCGAGACCGATGACTAAACTTCTAAAGAAGAACACCTCGTTCATTTGGAATGAACATTGTGAAGGAAGTTTTCAGGAGCTGAAGAAGCGGTTAGTGGAAGCTCCAGTGCTTGTATTGCTGATATACGGAGGCGGATTTGTGGTTTATACCGACGCTTCTAAAGCGAGACTAGGGAGTGTACTTATGTAGAATGACAGGGTAATTGCCTACACCTCACGACAACTGAGACAACACGAAGTGAATTATTCAACCCACGATTTGGAGCTGGCCGCAATTATTCATGTCTCAAAAGTGTGGAGGCATTACTTGTACGGTGAAACATTGCAGATTTTCACCAATCATAAAAGCCTTAAATATATTACCACTCAGAAAGAATTAAACCTGAGGTAGCGGAGATGGATTGAGCTTCTAAAAGATTTTGACTGCACCATTGACTACGTCTAGGTAAGGCGAATGTGTTCGTGGATGCCTTGAGGCAGAAGGGCAGAGGGGACGAGCATATAAAGACTTATAAAGTGGAATCTTTGTTTGCATTACGGGAATTACGAGTACAGCTTGACGTGATTTAGGGAGAAATGTTGGCTAACATACGGGTTAGACTACAGATGCGGGAATTGATAGCAGAGAGGCAAAAAGAAGATGAGTAATTATTAAAAGTTAAAAAGAAAGTGGAAAAGGGGAAGTTGACGACATCGCATCAGTTGGATGATGATGGGGTTCTATACTATGGGGGTCGTCTGTGCGTTCCTGACATAGTAGAGATTAAGGAGAGACTAATGGAGGATGCTCACTCTTCGCCATACTCAGTACATCCTGGTAGTACCAAAATGTATCGAGATATGAGACATATGTACTATTGGGTTAATATGAAGTGGGAGATCACAGAGTTTGTAGCTTAGTGTCTATCTTGCTAGTAAATAAAGGCAGAGCATCAAGCTCTAGTAGGGAAATTGAGGCTTTTGGAAATACCAGAGTGAAAGTGGGAGAAGATTGCGATGGATTTAATAGTAGGGTTGCCGAGGACTTTTAGGCAGCATGACGCTGTATGGGTGATAGTATATCGGCTTACTAAGTTGGCGCATTTTCTGGCAATCAGACAGGATGACACGTTAGATAAGCTTGCGGGCTTATATGTGTCAGAGATTGTGAGGCTTCATAGGGTACCTTTGTCGATCGTATCAAACTGCGATCCAACGTTCACCTCAAGGTTCTAGAGGAGCTTACAAGATGCCATGGGTACTAGGTTACGATTCAGTACCGCATTCCATCCTCAGACTGATGGTCAATCAGAGAGAACCATACAGATGATCGAGGATATGATGAGAGTATGTGTGCTGGAGTTTGGGGGTAACTGGGATGACCATCTACCGTTGATTGAGTTCGCCTACAATAACAGTTTCCACTCTAGTATCGGGATGGACCCGTATGAGACTCTGTATGGGAGACGATGTCAGAGTCCTGGTTATTAGGATGTGGAAGGTTTGAGATAGATTGAGAGACCCGAGCTAGTCCAGCATACCCTCAAGAAAGTCAATGTAGTAAAAAGATGTACGTAAGTAGTCAGGATCGCTAGAAAAGTTATTTTGATCGGCACCATCGAGAGATAAGAGTATAAGGTTGGGGATAGAGTGTTCCTTAAGGTTTCACCGTGGAGAGGCGTAATTAGATTTAGGCAGAGAGGCAAGTTGAGTCCGAGGTACGTAGGTCCATACGAGATTTTAGAGCGGGTTGGGCCACTTGCCTATCAACTTTAATTGCCAGCAAAGTTATCTCTACTTTACAATGTCTTTTATGTATCGATGCTAAAGAGGTATCGATTAGACCATAGTCATGTAGTTCAGGCGCCCGAGTTAGAGGTTATAGAGGATTTGACATATGAGAAGGAGCCGGTAGAAATCTTGGACCAGTAGGTTCGATAGCTGTGAAATCATGAGATTCCAATGGTTACGGTGGAGTGGAGTTTCCATTCACCTAAGGAAGCCATTTGGGAAGTCAAGAGCAATATGCGAGAGAAGTATCCGCACCTATTTCCTAAAGCATCAGAGGCTACAATGAATTGAGGTATGTTTCAAAAAAACCTCATTGATTTATTAAATTTAAGTATCGAGTTGCAATGATTAGTTGGAATGTGAGGAAACAAAGCTTACTTAAATTTCGGGGTCGAAATTTCCTAAGGGGGAGAGCTGTAACGCCCCAAAAAATATAACTGAGAATTATGCAGAAATAAGTCAAACAACATAAGGAGAACGGCCTGAGAAACAATTATGGTAAACCGTTCCCAAAACCGTTCTCACTCCAGAGTGGAACTTTGAATTTTACGCCGAATAGTGCCAAACGGTTAGGCAAATGGTTTGTGTAAACCGTTCGAAAAACCATTTCAGTCGGTGGGATTTTAAAACCAGATTTGTATCTAGGAAGATTTGGAGAGATATGAAATAAACCTACCTAATCCTTTCCAGCCGTTAGCCCTATTTTTTCCAACCTTTCAAGAGTTTTTCCAAGCCTTACCCATCACCAAACCTTGACTCCTCACTATTGGATTCCATAGATTCAATCAAGAACCATCTCTTGAGGCAAATTTTTTAGCAAGATCACTTGGAGTGAGGTAAGTTCTTGATTTTAATGATATTGATGAGTTGTAAGTGAGGATGTTAAGGGTTAAGTGGAGTTTTGTGTGAGGGTTTTCTAATAGAGGAGGTTTACTATGTTTTTGTGAGATTGAAGGGAGTTTTGGTGAATGGGTTAAGAAGAATATGTAGGTTGTGTTCATTTAGCTTAAGCTTGATAGATTTGATGTGAAAAAGGGAATTAATATTTTGACTTGTGGGTTGAAACCATGTAGGGAACGTTGTTCAAAACTCGGATCGGAGTTGAGCGTGACTCGGTTTCACAGAGTTCGACTATTGAAGGTTTTGTATCTATACAGTTAAGTATATTTGATGAATGATCATGTAGGAATGTGAAAATGTGATTAGAAAGCATAAGTGAAAAGTGTGTGTGTATATTGTGTTATGTGTTGATATGAGATGGATGGTTGAACATGATATATGGTGTTCTTGTATGCTTGAATGGTTATGGCGTGAGTGGATGTGGTTAGAATTGGTATTATGGATGATATGTAGATTTGATTGGATATGTTGGGTAAATCACGATATGATGATAACATTACAAGTCAATGTTCATGTGATATAATTTAATTATCCTAGACGGAATGGATGTCATGACTTGTGTAACGCATGATTTGTTTTGGATTTGTGAAACTTGTGGCATTGGGAATTATGCATTTGACATGTATGAAATGTGTTGAGAAATCATTTGACATTGCATGAGCATGTGTGGCATGTTCATTGTGAGAATTTTATGAAAAAAAAGGAGTTTCCCAATTGTGTATATGAGCAAGAGCTCAATGAAAAAAAGGGAAGTTGCCCAAAATGAACAAGTACGAGAGCTCTATGAAATGATAAAAAGGGGAGTTGCCCACCATTAAGGAGAGAGAGATCTCTCAAGAGAAGAATAGAGAGTGAGAGCTCTCTGGCCAAAATTTGTTGAGTGGAAACCCGGGTCATTTTGTGTGTGATTTGCATAAGCATGTGCATTCAGTATTCATGGCATTGAAAATGAATTATGTGATACGAGTGTAAAAATGTTGATACTTATGTGATGATTTGATGACATGATTGGGATTAAGTGTGCCATGTGCAAAATGTTTGTAAAATGTTATACAAATGTTGCTTATATGTTGATTAGAAGAAGGTTATTTGATGCTTGAATGGTTTGGGAATGAGGTATGGATGATATGAATGATTTGTGTGAAGAGTATGTGTTGTTTGTGGTTATGTTCTAAAAATCTGCAGGTCAGAACGGGTTGAGAAATGAATTATATAAAATGTTTCCTAAACCGTTTCACTTCTAGAGGAGTCTATGAAGTAGGGAACGGTTTACGAATTGGTTACATAAATCATTATGGAAACTGTTTCCTTCCAGAGGATTTCATGAAGGATGGAATGGATTGGGGAATAGGTTATACAAACTGTTTTCAAAACCGTTCCTATTCCAGAGAAAATTGTGAATGACAAAACGGGTTAGGGAACGGATTTGGAGGAAATTTCCCAGACCGTTTCAGTTCCAGAAGCTGTTAGGAAGGACCAAACGGGATGGAGAACGGTTTATCTAAACCATTTTCAAAACTATTCCCTTTGAATAAACAGTGTAAAGCAGGAATTTCTTAGGAATAAGAAAGAATTGTTAAATGACCTAACTTATGATAGTAAAGTACAATTATTGCTTAAGACTTTTCCCTCAATTAATATACTATAAGATGACAGTTTTAGTTGTGTTAGGCGACTACCTATTCCCGATAATGTACTAAGACATTGAATTAAGTCACCTAGGATGATTCCCTAGATTCATAAAGAACTAGAACATCCAACATACTTTACCAACTAAGTACTTATGCATTAGCTCCCTTGGTAAGTGATGTAGCTAAACTTATAGGGTATTTAGTTATTCACGATGCTACGTGTTTTGTGGTGAATATGCAGAGCGGTAGTAGTACGGTTTGGGACGACATTTTTGGTGTGTGAGTTGTTCTATACTTGTGACGAGGTCCAGGCTCCTAGTGCATTTGAGTTTCACACTTTTGTATTTTGTTTATCTATACACATGATAGTATAAGGATAGGACTCATGCATTGTTTTAAACCTACAGACCATAGCTTCCGCATATTATATATTGGTTGTATTTGGCTAACATTGGCCTAGGTTTAGTGTATGCATAATGTCATATTTATTTATTTTCTTTGGCTTTACAAACTATTAAAAAAAGGGGTGCCAAAACTATGTATTTATTTGAAAATGAACTTTGCGAATTTGGGTGCGACAATAACTCTCATCCAATCCATCATTAATACGTTGCCTGCTTCCAAATGCAAACTATACCTCTTCTCAGAAGTACTTGCCAGGAGATTGATAATTTAGTTAGAAGATTCCTCTAGGGTGGCAAAGAAAATTCCAACAAAATACCACTATTCATGTGGGACTTAGTTTAGAAGCCTAAACATGATGGGGGTCTGGGACTCCGATCAGCATCCCACACAAGCAAGGCATATATACTAAAGTTGGGTTGGCGTTTGACCACTAATTTGAATTCTTTATAGGCAAGGATTTTACGTGGAAAATATTTAAAGGGGGATGTAGTGTTCTCAAATTCAAGGAAAAATACGTTGTCCCCAACATGGAGTTCAATTGTAAAACATCGTTATTCTCTCCTTTGCAATACCAGTTGGTCAATGGGCAATGGAAAGGTGATTTGTTTTTGGCAGGATAACTTGATAAAAAGCTTAGGTCCCCTCATGAATTACCATACAAACCAACCATGGCAGTCAATATGAATGCTAAACTTATTGAATTTCTGAAGACTAATGGATGGGATTTAAATCATCTCAGGCAAATTCTCCTGGGGTGGGTGTGTCAAGTATTGGAAGATACATTGTTGATAATTAACAATGCGGGATTGGATTTCATATTTTGGACAGACACAACATCAGGCAAATTCTCTATTTCAAGCGTGGTGTCATGTTTTTCTAATGAATTTACAGATGTGCCTGCCATAATTCATAAAACATAGAGTGCTATATGGAAATGGAGGGAACCTATTCGTGCAAAATACTACATCTGGATTGCAAGCCATGGAAAACTACTCACCAACACATAAAGAATGCAACAATCTCTATCAATGGCAGACACCTGCGTTAGTGCAATCAACTTTCGGAGTCAACCCTACAAGTTGTAAGACATTGTCCCTCAATTTGGCAATGGTGGAATAAAGTCATTAAAGTAGAATGGAAGGGACCTTTCTTCACACTTGACATACATACTGGCTAATCTGCAATCTGGAAAACTGGTCACATAAATATGTAGGCATTCCCTTGAACATATTTTTTGGGACCCTTGTTTGGCAGGCTTGGATGCACCATAACAAGGAAGTATTTCAAGACCTCAAAGTTACAAGCCACATAATCAACAAAAGTGTGCAATCTACTACAAACCTTCACCAGGCCAAGTTGTTAGAGCACAACTTCCAAAGCAGGCACAAAGCATCTCGTTCGCAAAGTGTACAATGGAAAGCACCACAAATTAGATGATCAAGATCAATGTTGATGGCTTTTTTCAAAGTTGTGGTCGTTATTCTGTCGTGGTTCTCCTTGTAAGGGATGATAAGGGGTCTTTAGTAGGTGTCCTAGCTAATCAATACCTTATTGTTCACTCTCTTATCTGAAGTGTGGGCTCTCTGGCATGGGTTTTGCTGGGCAAAAGAAAATGGATGGAAAAGAGTGATTACTAAAACTTACTCTTTGTACATAAGTAATCTTCACGAACACCTCTAAGTGGAAAGGTTTTAGTCAGAACCTCTTTTGGGATAGTTACAACTACCAGTCATAATTGGTGTTAGCTATAATTTAACACGCTTTTCGTGAAGCCAATAAGTGCGCTAATTGGCTGGCAAAACATAATTCAGTATATAATATAAATAGCGATCTTACATCTCATATTCCCATTGGACTATCAAAATTATTGTATTATGACTCTTTGGGTTTTTTCTCTATTAATAATATTCAGATTCTCACTGCACATTTGTTGGTTCAACCTAGTTAATTTGGCAAATTTGTAGTGTCACTATCCTGAGGGCTCAACCTAACTAATTCGACATGTTAGTGGGGATGGGCATTTTTATTAAAAAACGCTATTCTAAAAGGAAGAAAATGCAAATTCACTTATTTGTGTTTGTTTCTTTGTTATTCCAACTTTGTTGGGATGAGTTTTTTTTCAAGTAACTCATAAACGTCTAGAATTTTTTCATGTAACTCAACGTCTCATAGCCTCCTCCATGTTTAAAACATACTCTTTACTGCAACACTTATAAAAATACAAAAAACGACATAATTATCCTTACAGTAGGAGCTCTAGAAATATTTCTTTCTCCTCCTTTTGCTCATGTCTACAGGCGATCAATGGTCGGTTTGGTCGGGTTGGGATGTGTTTTTCAAACCAAATTGATTATGACATGTTGAAAAATGACAACCCAAATGAGACCAATTATTTCTTGCATACCAAACCAAACTGAACCACTCTAATGATTTGAATTGGCCGAATCGACAAGTTAAAAAGAGCTGCAAATTTCAATTCAATTCTCTCAACCCCGCACACCTTGTCCTAATTTTTTTAATTTTAATAATTACTTTTTCACTTATTTTATTTCTACTTTTTCACATACAAAATTTATATTTTGAATACAAAGCATCATCAACATAAAATATAACATTATATGTGTGTATATATATATATATATATATATATATATATATATATATATATATATATATATATGTGTGTGTGTGTGTGTGTGTGTGTGTGGTCATCGCTTCCTTTAAAACTAGATATGTTTTTTAAAATAATTGCCTAAAAATTTTGTAAATTATTTTTGAAAATGTAAATCAATAAAATATAATTTTTTTTAGAATATTAACAATTGTGATTTATGTGTAACGCCCCAAAATTTCGCAAAAATTCGTATTTAATTAAAATGTGAAATAATATATATAAATTTACGGGGAAAAATTTCCCCGTAAATTTATATATATTATTTCACATTT
>CANYCX013350951.1:0-10044 GCA_948193385.1 Breynia disticha f. nivosa | reverse complement strand
CCTTATACATGATAGTATAGGCTTATTTGGCATTTGCATTGTCTTAAACCGTGAGCCTCGTTTTCCGCACTCTGATACTATTATACTTTTGTATTTGACCGGTTTAAAGAGAATGCATGTATGCCACATTCGGTTTTATATTTATCACATATGTTATTTCATCTTGAAATTATGAATGTTGATTTTAAATTGTTGTCACATAAAAAGAAAAAAAATATGGTCCTAAAATCGTATTTATTGAAATTGGATTAGAAAAGAATTTGGGGTTCACATTTGATACGAACGAAGTCGACCCTGTATGGTTATGTTACTTACTGAGTAAATCTCACGCATGTATTGCCTGCAATGCTCGGCAGGAAATTAAACGCTGCATTTTAGTTGGGACGGTGCGTATTGCTCAGAAGATTTGGAGTTCATAAAGAGACGAATCAAGGTGTGCGGTGTACTTATTGGATTAGAGTTTGAGTTCAAATTTATGTACATGATAATTGCATACATTTTGTAAATTGTATAATTATATGTTTGAAACAATGGCTGCTCTAAAATCTTTGTATAAATGTTTATGAAAGCTGAGTACTGTTTCCTATGTTCTTCACTTTATATCTCCTTGTTGTTTATTTTATACTAATATAAATTAAAAACTTGATTTCGAAGTTTAATTATTATCTGTAGGAGAGAAGTCATACGCAGGTAATATTTAAATTTGGGGGTCACACTAACTAATTTTACTAATTCATGAATCATATAAGCTTCTAAGCTTTATACACAACATTTGTGTTTAGGTATCAAATGTAGAAGTCTTAGACTTCGATCTATCGATCCATTAAATTTGATACTAATATGATTTTTAGTAAGCTCATTCATCATTTATTAAACAAATTATAATGATGTACACAATAGAATTTGTGTAATGTGTTTTGTGAAATGTGTTCTGTGTTGGCTGTGAGAGTTGTCCTCTGGAGCCTCTATTCTTCTGGTTATCGAAATAGAATCTTCAATTTAGCTCCCTCAACCTCAATTCTCTTCCGTTATTCATTTGGACTGCATCAATTTCCTATTCTTATTCATTATTCAACTGTGCATCCTAATCATTCCTTGAAATTCCGATGTGGGGTTTTCGGTAAAAAGAAAATGGGGAAGAAGAGAAAGCATAATGAGAGTGAAACAGTGGTAGCTCCAAAGAAAGAGGAGAGTGCTCCTGAGAGGCTTAAAAGGACACTTCTTGGTTGGAAAGATGAAGATGCTGTCAACGAACCTCAACAACAACATTCCCTAGTTGGGTTTAGGAACAAAGAGAAGGTTTTGGTCACTTGTTCACGTCGTATCAATTACAGGTGCGGTAAAGATTGGAACTTTTTGCATTTTTGGTCTGAATTTTTTTGGGTATTTAGGCCTTGTTTTATTGATTTTGGCGATGGCTGGATTTGGTTTTGTTGGGCTGGCAGGTACCGCCACTTGATGTTGAATGTCGTCTCTTTGCTGCCTTATTGTTATAAAGATAACAAGGTTGAATCCAAGAGTAGTAAAGGCATGGCATTGAATGAACTTGTTGAACTCAAGAGTTGTTCTTCTTCTTTATTTTTTGAGGTGACTTGAATAAGCTTGTCTTGGTGTTTTGAATTGATGTATTTGTTACCTGAATTTCATTCTTAGTACACTCTTTGCTTCGATAATTATAGGGATACTCCTATGTATTATATTAGAGATTACTAATTACCATAAGGGATTTTCTGGATTTTGGGAGAAGATGATGAACTGTACTACTAATTAGCATTTTATTTTTTGTTTCTTACTCTTCGATTCCCTGTTTCAGTGCAGAAAGCACAAGGATTTGTATCTATGGATGGCCAAATGCCCCAGTGGTCCTGCTGTGAAGTTCTTAGTTAATGCTGGTAATCTCTTTGCTCACAAATCATATCAATTGGATATATTCATTCTGCTGGTTATGAAATTAAAAAATACCACATCATTTGTGTATGTAATCCCCTTCCGTACTTCGTGTAAAAGGTTGCGGAATGAGTTTATCTGTTTTGTTTTTAATTTTTGTTTAGTGCACACAATGGAAGAACTGAAGCTAACCGGAAACCATTTAAGCGGTTCTCTGCCTATCTTGACTTTCTCATCAAATTTTGAGAAAGATGCACACTGGAGACTGTTGAAGGAGATGATCACACAGGTTTTTCTTTCTACTAATTAAAAGCTTCTTCATCAATGTTTCTACTCGTAACAGAGATGATGCATTTTAATTTTCGATGTAGCAAGAAAAAACACACATTTGCTAGTCTCATTTAGTACTGTCCATATTTTTTTGGTCAAGCCCCGGTATCCTCGACCCACTGGGCCGAGACTAATCCGGTTCGGGAAGGATTTGGGGGTTAAGGTTCATTTCCCTTCCAATCGACGTTGCGGGGGATCGAACCGTGGTCCGCCCTACCAAGTCCAGTCTCCATTACCACTGAACCAAGAGGTCGTTGGTATTTGGTACTGTCCATATGACAATGATATATTGTTCTCTCTCTGTTGTTTGCTCAGATATTTGGAACTCCAAAGGAGCATAGGAAATCTAAGCCTTATCATGATCATGTCTTTGTTTTCTCCATTGTTAATGACCATATTTGGTTCCGGAATTACCAGGTAAATACGATATCGTTCTTACAATCATTGCTCCTCATTAGTACAGCTTTGGAAATTTCTCATGTCCTTGGAAACTTGCTACTGAATGTAGAATCTTTTCCTCACAATTTATTTGTATTTGTCCAATGCAGATATCTGTTCCTCACAATGAATCAGATAAGATAGCTCGAGGAGGTCTAGATAAAATGACCCTCATTGAGCTTTGCTATTGAATATATTTTTCAAAATATGAATGTACACAAAAAAGGCCAATTATGGTGCTTTAATATTTGAAATTAATTTGTGTACAGGTTGGTCCAAGATTTTGTTTAAATCCTATAAAGATATTTGGCGGCAGCTTTGGAGGCCAGACATTGTATGAGAACCCCTTCTACGTATCGCCTAACGAGGTAACTTTCTAATTACTTAGTCGCAATTCTGGGGAGTTTGTTTGAGTTATTTTTTCGTTCTTTTTAAATTTCTGTTGATTTGAAAAGAAAGTTCATGATGGTATGTGTGGTTGTTCCTTTTTGACTTGTTAAGATACGATCATTGGAGAAGAAGCAGAAGCCTGGAAAGTTTGCCAAGAAAGTTAAAGCGAAGACTCGGAGGAAGATGCACGAGCTTGAAAATCAGTTGGAACCTGATGAATTTGCATACGTGGAAGGATTAATCTCTCTCTCTTTCCCATCAATTTTCTTCATGTTCCTAGTCATTTAAGAAGTCTACTCGACAAAGTAATTTATGAAAATACCAGAGAAGAAGAAGATGAAAGCCGTGGGTGGAATTTGAAGAGCAGAGCCGTTGTTATTGACATTTACACATGATCCAGTGAAGTTACAAACAGAACACAGAATTTTGATCCTAAACCATGGAAAGAAGAAATAAAATAACAATAAAAAAATGAGTGTTTTTTAGGCATGAGAGTCCCACTCGGTCCAATTAGCTTCACTTCCTCTTCGAGGTAAGCTATTAATCCTCTGGTACTTATCAACTTTAAAGTTCGCCCCACACAGCACTCCTTCACTATCAGTTCTTGGCATTGCTCTCACTTTGTTCATTGGATGCTCAAAGCTCATTAACCCTCCTTCACTGTGAAACATGAACCCTGCAACAATCATATTTTCAGACTCTCAAACTCCATTACTTAGAAGCCAAGAGTTTAATATTTGGTTGAACAAATAAGATTGCATATAAAAGAGAAAAATTACCAGTTGGGAATGGTGCAAATGATTTGGCACAACCGGCTTTGATGACTTCTAAATCATCAGATATAACCACAGACCCATCAGCTGCAATACCCCAGTACAACTTCACACCTCCATCAGACCCCTGCAAATTCCATAATTAGTTATTCAAAATATTTATTATTTAATTAAAATAACTCATTAAATAAAGACAATATCCTAAAACTAAATAATAACTATCATGTACCAGAGAGACAAAGACTGTGTCAGCCTTGCTATCATAGATAACAAAAGCAAAGCTACCATCAAGCTCCTTAACAACTTGATCGGCCGGGTACGGACCACGGTCACGAAGAGTCCTGTAAGCTTCGATCACAAACATGGCTTCATTTGTGTTCTTTGTTAATCCATACTGCTTATTCAACATGCAGAGGTTGTTCAAGCTCCCTAGGAAAAGACAGTATATGTCTTCGAACCCACAAAACAACCTGAAATCCCAAAAAATTTTCAATTTCTCTATTATTTGTTCCTTATTTAGACCATTAAGAAAGAAGCAATATAAAAACGGATACCTTTGTTGAAGAGAAAATGGATTGTTAGGGCGAACGTAAGCGAGAACAGCAGCATCACCGAATCCCATAGAGAATGTGTTGTCAGGATAGTGAGACAGGAACTCACGAAGCGTCTCTTCGGGAAGTTTAGGCTTCTTCGAACACTTGTTCGAGTCAGGACTGTTGAGCTCCTCCGGTGGATGAGCACAAGCTTTGTGAAATATTGCCAACATTTTGCTTCTTCTCTTTCTTCCAGAAACTACACTTTCTTTTTTTCTCTATTCAGTTTTTAAAGTTGATGGATAAAAGTAGAGGTGAAGGTGGTGGCAGCTTGGTCTATTTATATGCCAAATTTTGTGACATTTGGTGCAGAAAAAATCATTTGGTTACGTAAGGAAGACGATGTGGGGATAAGGGTTCTCGTAGTTCAAGATAGTCTTATCCTTGGGGCCACCATTTTGTTTGTTTATTGCAAATACTTTCGAGATTCCGTTTCAAAACGTATAGAAGATGGCTCTAACTTGTGGTCATATGTTGTCGTGAAGGAGATCCCGTTTTCAAACATGCGGATCGAACCGTGGGTTAAACCAAGTCGAATCGAATTTGGAAGCGGCCTGTCGTTTGATTTCTAAATGACATGTTTCGGATAATGAAATTATATTCATTCGACAAACTCATCATTTATTAGTCTCAAAATAAAAAAAAAAGTGTATGTGAATGTGCATACGGAGTTTTTGTAGATAAATTGGAATTGGAATGAGTGATAAATTAAATAAAGAAAATTTATTTAGAAATAAAATATCCTTAACGTTATGTTATCTAAGTAAGAGTTGGAGGCAGTATGGAGACAATGACTTAAAATGAAAATTGTGGTCTTTTCATGTGTATGAGTTAATTACGCAACTAAAATAATTGGTCTAAGAATCACCAATAGTCAACACCGTCAAAGCACTATTTTTTTTTTCTGGGTTATGATAACATACTTGTCAAAAAACCACATGCCAATACTGTTTTATTTGTTCAAAATTGTTTTATTTACCAATGTAGAGAAAAAATTGGTCAAATTGGGGTACATTTTAGAAGAAGTAATAGTGTCTGTTTTATTAGGTGGAGATCAAAAACATCTCCAATGTTGGCTTAACACATCACACTAATTTCTAACTGCAAAAATAATTTTTTATATTAAGGAAATACATATTGACAAGAAGACGTTTTTGTTCCTTATTTTGATTTTATATGACAAATCAATTGAAATATGAGAGAAGGTGTATGTTATGTTGCAAATTTGATTTTCGTGTCAAAAGAAAATTTGATTTTCTTTTGTTTGGGCAGGTAGCTGAAAATAAGAAGATTGATTACTTTGAGCAGAAATTAATCATCACTGGTGTGCTATGAAGTAGTTTTACAAAAATAGAAATGGAATTGTTGGCTCTATACTCGAATTATTGAAACCAACTAGTTCACAGTCATGTTTCTAAAAATAATGATAGTCAATTTAGAACTAACGATTCAGTTTATTTTTAGTAAAAAAATCAAACATCCAAACCACAAATTCGAGAATCGAAATCAAAACTGAAATGACCGAACTGTGCACTACATAATCGAGTTCTAATTCTTATTTTTCTCGTATTATGAACTGCTGATTTAGAATTGAAAATAACAACGCGAACCCTTTTTCTATCTCTACCAAGAAGGATAAAAAAATGAAATTACACGCCCTGGAAAGTTGATATTAAATAAATGGTTGGGTTATGGGGTCAAAAGATTCAAATTTGTAGCAATAATTATGTTGGGTATGGGAGAAAAATGGATATTATGTGGTGGGGACAAATGGTCTTATCCATAAAGTTGAAAGTAAACTGGGAAGGATAAGGTCAGTTAGCCAATGTGTTTTTCAGCTTTCTGTGGGTTGCACTTCCAATCTAATTATACTATCGATTTGGGATTAATTGTTTGTGATATAATAATCATATTTGACAAAAATAAATTGATTAATTTAATAAAATCTAAGAAAAAAAAACATATGATTATATTTAAAAGAATTATAACATATTCAAAATTTATGCTTTAAAAGAATTATAACACCATTTCAAATTAATTTTGCATTGTGTGTTATGATTTGAATCTTTTTCTATTTCGTTCGGTATAACTACAACAAATCTGGATGTAATTATTTACACAAAAAATAATTCTTGTCTGTGGACCAAATTAATTAAAAAAGTCTGATCCTATTAGGAAAAGTTGATAGAATTGGAAAAAAAAATAAATCTAATCAAGGAAGAATATTTGAAAATATTTGATTCATTCTACAAAGACAACAAGATTAATTTATGACAGAATATTCATGGACGCCAAAGGAAAGTATTTTCTGCCCAAGGTAATTATTTTGCTGCAAAAGGAGGAAAGCTCTGCAGAAACCCTACAAATATCGTCGAATGAATTGACTCAACACAATCAATTCATCATCAGACAGCAAATTAGTTATCATTTTACAACATCCTTCAGCCATTGTCAAAGCTTTAGTTTCTCGTATTTTTTTAAACTTTACGTCATCTTTAATTTCTTGTTTTTTATTATTTTCGATTGACGATTTGAGCTCATTGAGTCAAGGACCTTTGAAGAAAGATCGTCCTAATTTTCTCATTAAATCAATCGTTTGATTAATTACGGATTTTGCGCACTTTACTTTTCTACATTTAATTTATTTTTCGTTTGGAATATCGGTAAAATTCCTGGTACGCTCGCGTTCATTTAATTTTCTAACTTCGTTCGTGCTTTCGTGGTTAGGAAAGGACAACGTTTGTCATCTTCTAAAAAGAGGCAAACACCAGCATAAAAAATTCTCTTCCTACACCAGGAGAAGGATCATCCAATCCCACTCCAACTCACAGCCGCACCTATGCGGGCATCCTAGCTACACCCACCACCAAACTCCCAAACAATATACCTGTAATAATTCCACAGACACCATCTAGCCAACAAACACACCAGAGTTTACCAATCCTGCAGATAACCAACCAACTATGGCCTAAAATAGAGTTTACCTATTTTGAAGGTACTCAACCTCGCGTTTGGGTACGGAGATGCTAGAAGATTTTCTAAGTATACACCATTCCTTTGGAACATCAAGTGGAGACTACTGCCATGCTTCTGGGAGAGAAACCTGATGTGTGGTTTCAGAGTTGGAAGGAGGACCGTGATGTGCTCATTTAGGATGATTTTTTGAAGATCTCTGTGATCGATTTAAAGATCCTATGGGGGCCAACATTGTGGAGGAATTTTATAAGCTAAAACAGACAAGAACGGTTAGTCCTTATTAGGAAAAGTTTGAGGAATTAAAAGCACTGGTAAAGAAGGACAACCCTGGATTACATGAAGACTACTTTATGAAGGTCTTCATCGGAAATCTAAAGGAGGAGTTGAGCTGAGCAGTTAAGTGGTTCAAGCTGCAAACTCTGAAAGATACATATGAACAGGTGAGGTTGAATGAAGCCTTACATGAGGCCAACCGGAGTAAAACCAAACCCGTCCAATCAGTAACAGCTTCCAAACCTGCCACCATAACAAACAAACCCAGTTATATAGCTAATTCTAAACCCCCTTATCAATCCAAATCAGACATCCGACTTGAACCTGGAAAATATTATAAGTGTGTGGATAAGTACTTCCTTGGGCATCAATGTAAGGTGAAGTAGTTGTTGCACATGTTGTTAGAGCAACTCGAGGATGGAGAGGTTAACCATACTGAAGGGAAAATAGAGGAATTTGCCTTGGTGGAAGAAGAGGAGGATGGAGGGGTATCTATTCATGCCCTTAGTGGAAAGGCATCCCCTAATGCTTTTCGCATCATGGCAACAGTGGGAAAACGGACAAGCAGTGTGCTCATTGACACAGGTAGTAATAACTCCTTCATAGATGCCTCCCTCGTGTAGGAACTGACACTGCAATGTACTCTTACAACACCTTTAGTGGTGACTGTGGCTAATGGGGATAAAATTATGTCCACTTCCAAGTGTGAGAAATTCCAGTGAGAAATGCAGGGAAGGAATTTCCGTTATGACTTGGAAGTGATTACTTTGGGGGGGGCTGTGACATTGTCTTAGGGTTAGATTGGATGGAGACCTATAACCTTGTATGCTTTGATCTCAAGACTAGGGAGGTTATAGTTCAGTTAGATGGGGAATCGATCATCCTAAGAGCCCTGGGGGAGGATAAGATGTTTAAGATTCTCAAAGGGAAAAGAGTCCAAAAAATTGTTTAAATATGGGATAAAAGGAGTTACTGGACATCTCTTTATGATGCTGACTGAAGATAACTCAAACCACACTATGAAAGTTGAGATAAAGGAAGTCTTGTAAGACTATCCTGAGGTGTTTGACCAACCCACATCTTTACCACCCCCCAAAACCCTAGACCACCATATTCCCTTTAAACCAAACTCTAAACCAGTCAACCTTAGACTTTACCACTACCCATTTTTCAAAAAATAGAAGTGGAGAAATTGGTGAGAGAAATACTGGCAGCAGCTATTATACAGCTAGCCACAACCCCTATGCTTCTCTGGCTTTATTGGTGAGAAAGAAAGATGGGACATGGCGCTTTTATGTGGATTACGGAGGCCTAAATGGCATCACAATCAAGGATAAATTTCCTATCCCTATTTTGGAAGATCTAATGGATGAGTTAAATGGAGCTACAATCTTTCAAAGATTGATTTGAGTGCTGGATACCACCAAATTAGGATGGTTCGGAGGCCATGCCTAAAACTGCCTTCAAAATGCACCAAGGAAATTATGAATTCAAAGTAATGCCATTCGGCCTTACTAATGCACCTGCCATCTTCCAAGCAATTATGAATGAGGTATTCCGAGAATACTTTCGAAAATTTGTGCTAGTCTTTTTTAACAATATCTTGGTGTATAGTGCAGACCTACAGGAACATACCAGGCACCTGCGTACTGTCCTGCACACACACAAAGAGCATCAATTCTGTGTTGAGAAATCCAAATGTGCTTTCGGAGTGGAGAAAGTAGATTACCTAGGGCACATCACATCCGGCAAGGGTATAGCTACAGATCCAGCGAAGGTGCAAGCTATGGCAGATTGGCCTAAGCCTACCTTAAAAGATTTGCGTGGATTCCTTGGCCTTACAGGTTATACCAAAAATTTTTCAGAGACTATGGCACCATCAGCAAGCCTTTGACTAATATGCTTAAGAAAGATAAGTTCAGCTGGAGTTTCGAAGCTGAATCATCATTTCAACTGTAACATTCTGGAAAAATATTCGTAAATATATTATCACCTATGTTATCAATAAAATATTCGTAAATATATCATCATCAAAGTTATCAATGAAATAATATTTACGAGAAATAATATTTACGAGACAATTTTTACGAGAAATAATGGTTACATGGATAAATTAATTGATAAAATTAAAAAAAAATAAAATAATGAATGGTGAAGAATACGTAAAATGCATTTGGATTTAAAATAATAAAAAGAAAAAGAAGTGGAATGATAATGCATGTAAGGTGGTGGAAAGTTGACACGATTAATGCATTGGAAATGAATTGGAAGGTGACGAGAATCTCACCAAATTTTGGCTATAAATAGGTAAGTTGATAGCAGAAATCTCAACCAAAACACAGAAAAAAAATTGTTAGAGAGGAGAGAGATAGGTTTAGAGAAAG
>CANYCX013349272.1:0-16290 GCA_948193385.1 Breynia disticha f. nivosa | reverse complement strand
CACTCAATAAGCAACACTAGCAAATGGACAATATTCCATTCTTAAGAAAATAAAATATATATAATCACCTCACAAAACATCACATTATAAGCATATGCACATCACTAAATAGTCACACAACAATTACATATCCAACATATAACATACATACAATTCACCATTAACAACCAATCTTCCAATTCGGAAAAACAGCGTTCCACGCGTGATCAGCCGAGACTACGCGCGGTGGTGGAAGAGTACGCGTTGTCGCTACCACCACGCGTAGTCTTGGAGCAAATAAACGTGTGGTCGTCGCAGAAGTACGCGTGATCACAACGACCGCGCGTACCTAGCGGCCACACCGCGTTCATCGTTGTTTTCCTGCATCAAAACTCAACAAAACATACCATTTCAATTTCCAACCTTTTTCTAACATTACATACCATTCCTAACTCAATTCTCAACCAACAATATTCATGTAATCACACATATAATCACATATCATTAATTCCAATTCACTCAATCAAGCATAATCAATTCACACTTAACACTATCCAACCAATATTCACTTAATCAACAATATCCAAACATAACACAAATTAGGAACCAACACATTCATATCATTTTTAAAGCATGGCATTCTTCCCTCACTAACAATACAATAAAGCTCATCTTTTCAATACATAACCACACCATTGCATGCACAGCCATTCCATGATTATGAATGAACGCCTATAATGCATTCTAATGCAACATTCATGATCTTAGACCCTGACTTTCATTTAAGCCCTTACTTGGCCATTTCTTTTGACGTTTGCAAACGGACCTTGTCGGCCGGGAGTATGTGGTTATAATTACTATGGACCATAGATTTTTACGCCCTTACTTGGCCTATATACGCCCTTACTTGGCCTGACACACTCGAACACTAAAAAGTGAACCGAGTTTTCTACTGTGTCGCGGTAACGTATGTTTTATATACTACCATCATTAAACTCCCAAGAGCCATAACCACTCCCTCAAATCTATTGCTCACCAAGAGCTACCATTTATACTCAATCTGTCCACTAAGTGTTCACATGCATTAATGTCATGATGGTACTCTTATAACGAAAACATACATCAAAGTTCTTCCCAAATCATGTCATCTCCAACATGAGTTCACCAATCATTATCATAACCAATAA
Organism: Breynia disticha f. nivosa; assembly: GCA_948193385.1. Taxonomy (NCBI): domain Eukaryota; kingdom Viridiplantae; phylum Streptophyta; class Magnoliopsida; order Malpighiales; family Phyllanthaceae; genus Breynia; species Breynia disticha. The sequence continues at coordinate 15,124 of CANYCX013349272.1, read as the reverse complement.
CATAAGCATACATTCACTCTTTCACAAGTATCAAGTCATGTATCAACATACATTCCAAATTCAGTCAAATCACAACCATTCAATATCCAGTAGTCACATATCATCACCAATCATTTCCCACATCAACATTTACAACACAATATGCATATTCCACAACAATTTCGTAAGAACATGAAAAATCCTCATATAACATACCAATCGAGTAAGCACAGTCAAATCAACATTTTACAACACAAAGTCAAATCAACATTTTACAACACAATACAAACAACCAAGGAATATTGCATTCATGTTGCTTACCTGGCAAGCAACTCCTAATGCTCCTGCTTGGAACTCCCCTCTCAGGATTTTTGACCTCCTATTACAAAATTCATACATTTTACATTAATTATTTATGTATAAGCTTATGAAAATCGATAAATTAACAATGTTCTTAGGTTATGTGATTAATGTTTTCATTAGCTATTTTTCCTCCTTCTTACATTAATGACTCCTCCAACTACCTAAACTTAATTCCTTTCTTCTTCTCTTCACCAACCACATTTAATGGTTCTAACTACTTCATTTAAGTATGTTTTTCAATTCTAACCCTTCACACTTCCATTAAACCTAATTTCCTACACTCTTCCCTCTAAATCCTACTCCAATTCTACGATCCTTAATACATTCTCTCTCATCACTTAACACTAACACAAATTGACGGTTCAATTAACCTCAATAGGGCCCGAAGATTCCTACCTAACCAATAGAACGCAAAACCAAACTTAGGGTTAAGAAACCCAATCTCGTCACTATTCACCAACAGGTTTCAAACATCGATTTCAACCACCTAAAAAACGTTTAAACACAAAAAATGGTTACCAACGGATAGTACATACATTAAGCTTTCCAACGAGCCATTATTTGCTCAAATTGGAGCTTAAACGAAAATGATTCAAGTCCGAAAACTAGGGTTTAGGTTGAAAAACGGGATTCACATAAATTACACCAGAAATTTTTACCGTAATTCAATCCTCGATCGATTCTAAGTCTGCCCGACATTAGGGTTTCACGAGGAACGACTTTTCTTAAAGTTTCCGAGCTTTGTAAGAGATGGAAAGGGAAGAGAGAGATGATAAGTGAGGTGCATAGAGAGAGGTTCAAAAGAGAGATATATATATTTTCATTTTGGACGGTTTTGCCCTCGGCCACTATTGGTTTACTTCCCTTCGTATTTCTCTTTCTCGATAAACCTAATAACTTCCGATTCTTTTATTATTCCCAAATTTTCATTTCCTCATCCAATTATTATTTAAGTTAAATCGCGAAAAATTTATATACATTTTCATATATTTAATTAAAACATTATTGTTTTTCTGAAATTTTTAGGACGTTACAAAGTCGACTTATGTGTTTTTCAGTCGACTAATGTGTATTGCAGGGCATATCAGTCAACTAGAGATGAGACCAGTCGACTACTAGAGATGAGACCATTCGAATGGAGGTCGATGCTCGGGAAGTCTAGAAGCTACTGGAATGCAAAGCACTCGACTGAAATTTAAACAATCAACTAGAAAGTTAAAAATACTCGAGTGCAATATGTACCAGTCAACTAATGAAACTGACACTGGACAAGAGTTGACTTCGTAAAGCAACTTAAAGTGGACCGCAACAAAGACCAATTGACAAAAACACAAGAAAACAAATAAATAAAAGTAAGGAGAGTGGAGAGAGGCAAACACAAGCATTCTAAAGTATTCATCTTTGTCTTAGATGCTCTTATTCTTACTTTTACATGTGTTCTTTGTGTTTCATCTAGAAGAGTGTTCTAGTTTGAACTAGTTTAGTATTTGTGGTTTGATTTGAGCCGAAAATTAGATTGCCTGTAAGGTGGATTGAGCCGAAAATTAAGTGTAACAAGAAAACTTAGTGGATTGTTGAAAATCCTAAGTGAAAGCTTAGGTAGTAGAGTAGGTGTTGCTCACCGAACCACTTTAAATCTTGTGTCTCTCTTTTCTCCCCTTCCTCTCACGCTTATACTTGCAAAAAATTAAAATTTCAGCTATTTGCATAACCTCTATTCAATCCCGCTTTTCTAGAGGTTATTTGGACTCTACAAAAAATGGAAACATTTCAACGAGATATATACCAGTTTTGTTGATGTATCGAGGAATGTCAAATTGAGATTATGTACAAATGGCTTTAACCACGTCAGAATATCTGGTGTTCAATATCCATGTTGGCCAGTAATTTTAACCCTTTGTAATTTGCCCCCATCTATGTGCATGAGGGAACTAGTTATGTTCTAATTATACTGATTTTTTGGGACCTAATAGTCCAAAACAATAGTACTCATACAATCCCAAAAAATCAACACAAGCAATAACACGCACATGTCACCGAACGCGTAGATCAACTGACGTGGGGTTGTTCTAGCTTAACCAGAGATCTCGAGTTCGAGTCCTGAGTACGCAGCTGCGTTAAAACTCGATTGGGAGAGCTTTGCCGCCCTTGTGGTCTTACCCGACACGAACGAGTTCAAACCAAAAAATAACACACACATTCGCAATCCCTCAAACTCGTCCTCTTTCTAGAAGAAAGCACTACCAACACCATTCTCACTCTTCCTCTCCCTCTTCCTCTTATAAATCATCCCCAACACTTCCTCTAATAGTCTAACTTATCAACAAAAGCATTGAATCAAGGATGATGCAAAGAGAGACTTACATACTTATGGACAGAGTGAGAAAGAGAACTTTGTTGGCTTCAGTCTTTGATAATGAGAGAGTGAGTTAATAAGGTGGAGACTCGAGAGAAAGAGAGTGAGAGGTGGAGAGAGAGAGCTGCGTGCGACAGGAGGAAATGAGAAAGAGGAGTCAGGTTAGAAAATTTGGATTAGCCAAAAAGTCAAAAAGTGAAGTATAAATTGTTGTCTATGGTTATATTTGGTGGTCGAGTTTAGGCTGCATTGAACCTGCAACCGAACCACCAAATATCGGGTTGAATTTTTTAATATTATCTTCGACCCAATTTGGGTGGGTTAATGTTGAAAGTCAGGTCGGGCGGGTTGGTCGGGTTTAAAATTTTTTACATTGCTCTACCTTGTTTAATTACATATTTGACCATAATTTTCTAAGAAGTTTAATTCTTTACTTTCCTTAAGCATGGAAGTCACTTAGCAATACTAAGTTGCATTTTCCTAGAAAAATTGAGTCACTTTTACAATACCATCCATAAATTTCTCATAAAATATCCAATTAGCCATTAATAAAGACAATTATGTAAATATCAATTTTAAATTTAGAAATAATTCAATAAATGTTATCTACTTTTCAGAAAATGAACTAAACATTTATTATACTTCCTCATAAGTTAATTCTCAAAAATACAATTTCCTAAAAAAAAAACTTCCTATGAAGTTTGATGTTGTAAACCAAGTAAGACATAATACAAATATATCGCTCTCCACCACATCGCGCGAGTATAATAGTTAGTTACAACTAAGACTTTATCCACTAAATACGGAGACCCTTGAATCCAAGGAAGCAAAATTAACGTTAAAATTCATTTTCCAGCCTCTGGATAAACCATGTGAGATGGAATATTTTCCTTCTTACAAGTTTCCATCAATAAGATGCTACAGATTTTGTCAGAACCATAACAATGTAAAGTGGCCATCCAGTGCGGATAATATTAACCTCAAAACGGAATCTAACAAAAATTCATATGGAAGACGACAAATGTGGTGGTATATATATATGGAGTAGCTTATTTTTTTTTTCCCCTCAGAGAACAAAAAGAAAAAGAAACAAATTGAACTCTTCATGTCACTCCATCGCCATTACAATAGAGCCACCAATTTTGACATGGCGGATACCTACTCGTCTGCCACACAAGTTATTGCCAATTCCCAAAAAACAATTGAATCAGACAAACATGATTGAAGCTTAGTTGACGACATCCAAGACCAGCTTGCGCGACTTGAGAACTGACCACCTCAATCGGCGGTAGTATGCGGCTTGAAGCAAAGCCAGTGAGAGTACAAATATCCATTTGAAACCCATCTGCATTGGCCAGTTGAGGAGAGAGATGCAATCAGATAAGCGCATTTCAAATGATGGGCAAATACATAGCACTATGTATAAGTGAAGCATACCAGTTTTCTCTCTTCCATTTCGGGTTCTGCAGCCCATGTTAAAAATGTCACAACATCTTTTCCCATCTACACCACGCACAGCAAAGTTCGTAACTCAGAAAATGCAATCTCTTTCTTCAATTACAACATAAATGAGAAACAAGGAAACCAACCTGAGCTTCTGTTGCCGGGGTACCATCTTCGTACTCAACAGCACCATCATTAAGCATTTTAGGCATGGCAATAGCTCCCCCAGGAAAGTAAGGATTATAGTGCAGACCCTCCCGAATCTACTATACAACTCAAAATGTTAACTAAATTTAAAGATGAAAAAGGCAAGATCCTTCTAGTATGTTAAAACAAATAAATTTGAAATATAAAAATCAACTTTTTGGATACCAACATCAAACTCATCACACAATCCCTCATCTTAATATTGGGTTAATGGGTGTTATGAATAATAGAATCAGTATCTCTACAACAATAGGAAATAAAAGAATGAGACAAGTAAAAGGTCAAGTCACAAAGCATTTGATATTGCTATAATATTCAGGGTTGGCCAGATAAAAAAAAAATAAGCAAGTTATAAAGACAGCATTCCAGAGCCAGACAACACAAAACTTTCATCCAGGATGCATGCAATCAAATCTGAAATGCATGACTTCCAAATCATGACAAAGGTCTGCTTCACAAAATTCAGCAATTTACCAACCCCAGATAATATCAGGTTGCCGGATCTCATTATTTACACATACAATTCACATGAACAATGCAATAACAAAACCACATCTAAACAGAGGCCGCTCAGAAATTACCGAAACACCAGCAGGAGGGTCACGATAACCAGTTAAAAGAGCAAAAACATAGTTTTGACCATCGTGTCGAGCCTGAAAAAAAAACAACAGGAAGGAAATGAGGTAACCATTAAAACAGATCAACAGACTACAACTCTGACGTTGCAAAGGTATCAATACCTTCGAAATGAGACTGAGATCTGGAGGATAAGCCCCTCCATTGGCAAATCTTGCAGCTGCTTCATTTGCATATGGTTGAGGGAAACGATCACTGAGTTTACCAGGGCGGGTAAACATCTCACCCTCATCATTAGGACCATCAACCACCTCTATCTCAGCTGCCATAGCCTTGACCTCATCCTCTGTGTAAGCAACACCCACCAAATCACGGTATGATATCAAAGACATAGAATGACAAGATGCGCATACTTGCTGGTACACCTGGTGACCACGTCGAATCCTGCACGTGATAAATTAAAACTGTCAAAAACACACATTGCTGATATGATGTTATATGCACAAAGCCTGGGCACTCCATTTCAAGAAGCCATAATCAAAGTAAGCTGCAGGAACAACCTGTCAAGGTTCCATGGTGTCCAGAGCAAAAATGGCTAAGAGAAGAAATTTAAATTGCCAGTTCATGAGAAGCATGACACGATAACAATTGAAATCACAGAAAGAACAGTGGAATCAACAATAAGTCTGAAGAAACAGTAGAAAAGGGAGAAATTTTAAATAGATTAATGAGAATTACGACACGAAAAACAATGAACACAAAAAATCAATCGGATCTGTACTAAGTTAATAACATGGAAAAGAAATAGAATGTCACATGGAAAACTAGAGTCGGCACACTTAATAATTTTAAAACATCATGATTTTCTTTGATTAAGCATATACTAGGGGTTAACCACAACAATTATCGAAGGAAGGAAAGACCTAGTACTTACGAAGCATGATCATATGAACTTAGAATGCCTTTGTGAGGCCAAGGATAGCTTGGACATGCTAAGCCATGTTCAGCTTCATCAGCAGATGCTACTGTTGCAAAACCCAGTAAACCAGAAACACCAGCTCCTAGGAGAGCAAATGCTCTTAGGGACTTTGCGCCAACAGAGTCTTCATGAATTTTCTTCAAATTGAAGCATGAAAAAACTGGAGCAGCCTGCAACATAGAGCAAAGTATCAGTCAGAGGTATTTCCTAACAAGCAGAAAAATGATGGTTGCACTTTTGAAATTATCCACTCTAACAGTAATTCAGTAATAGTGAACAAATACTAACAGATGGAATTATACTCAAAGATAACCTTGTAACATGTACAGTTTACGACCCAAAAAAAAAAAGCAGGGATTCTAATACAAATCCATGTATCAACAGCTAAAACTGAAAGCCTATATTATCACTATCATAAACTACAGGTAGTAATGAAGAAGATACTTACTGCAGTTTGCGTCTGAATTTTCCTCCGCAGAAGCTGATTGATAGCTCCTCCTCTAGCCATTCTAGTGGGTGTCTGTTTTAATCAGGTAACTGAAAAGAGAAAATATTTTCAAAATCAGTTCAAGGAAGGATCAGGGCTTACAATTTTAGAACAAATAAACTTTGAGACAGTAAACTTCCAAAAAATTTTGGAAGCTATCGCCTTACTTGAAATCAGAAAGCAATATCTTCACACATAAAGCACAATTACAGAGAGCAACAAAAAGAACCATTTCCAAAACAATTATCATTTCATACAACTCAAATATACAGGACATTCATTTTATCGCGACTCTAAAATCTCAAAGCGTATGGTTCACAAAGTAATCCTCGTAATCAAATTGAAAGGCAAGACACAACACTTCGTAAATACAAAACTAGCAAATTGATACCAAAATCACATATTCCCTGAAAATAAACAAACCAACGGAACCCAGCAAAAATAAAGAAGAAACACCACACTCTCACCAAACCACCACAAAAATTCAGCTCCACATATTACGGAACTACTACTACAACAACAACAAATAAACGCAAATACAATACAAATTATGAAATGCCCACAAAACCCCAAAAAATTTCATCTTTTTATAATAATAAACAAAACGAAGAACACCCATTAGGCCTACATTAAACAGGGAAGTCATAAGAGAAACAAACGAACACTAGTGTGGTTATAGATCCGAAAAGAGTGAAACAAAGCTAAATGGATAAGTAAAGCGATGAAAATGGAGCAGAAAAGAGAAGTTACGAGAAGAGTTGATTGAGTCAAAAGAGGACGAGAGATCCAAATGCAAGGAATGTAGAGAAGAAGAGAAGAGTGGAACGCTACACAACGACACGCCTTGGCCCTTGCTTACTCTCTTTCACTCTCTTTCTCTGCCTCCCAAATAATGCTAATGGGCTCTCTTTATCAGGCCATTTTGATATTTCGTTGGAATAAATAACCGGAAAATTACGAGAATTTACGCTTTGTGTTTTCAATCGTAGAAAATGAAAGCGTATGTCTATTCATTTCTATTTATACTGTTCAAGTTTTGAGAATATAAAAATGTTCAATTTTAAGTTTACAATTATAAAAATGTCAGTTGTTATTCATTATTGTTCATATATAAGGAGAGAATAAAACAGGGATATGTAATCCAAATAGGAAACTAACTACTTGTTAAAAATCAGGAGATTCAAACGCACGATATATAAAAAACATATGCTTTATATTCATTATTGTTCATGTATTGAGAGAGAATAAAAAGTGACATTTTAAAAATTGAAATTATCAAACATGACATTTTTATAATTTCAAAACTTATACTTACATAAATAAAAATGAACAAATATACCATGACATTTTCTGACATTTTGAGAAATACAAACATGTTACTATGTATTTTGCATATTTTCTGAATAATTACTATGTCTTTTACTTCTTTTAAATTGATATATGTTGAATTAACATATTATTTACTGATTTAAATATGAAATCTTTAATCATTTTTTATGATTATAAATTAATTATTAATTTTATGTATATATTATATCAATTTTTATATCTTTATAGTGAGATATATTAATAAATTATTAAATAAAAAAAATATTTTATCAATATAAACTTATTATAAACTTTTAATTTGATATATGTATAAATAATTTTATACACAAATCTATATCTAGTTTTATAAATTTAAGCTTAATAAAATTTTTTAACTTGATATATGTTGAATTACCATTTTATTTACTGATTTATAAAGATTAATTTTTTATCATTTTTTATGATTTTAAATTAAATAGTAATTTTATGTACATATTATATCAACTTTGTATATCCTAATAGTGAGATATACTCGTAAATTATTAAATAAAAATAAAAAATATTTTATTAATTTAAAATTATTATAAACTTATAACTTGATATATAATAAATTTTTAATTTAAAAAAAATTGTGAAAATTAACTTTGTATAAACTTTATATACCTCTTAAAAATAGATGAAAAACTAATTAGTATTTTTTACGAGAAGTCAATTATATAAATCGTTTAAGAAAAACATTAATCAACATTGCATATCAAATCTTGTTCATAAACATTAAATATATAAATATTTTGACAAACAAGTTGATGATAAAGTAGTTAATGTTAAAAAATTATGTTTATTCCAAGCTTCTCTAATATATATTTCAAGTATTTAAAATACATTTAATACTTTATGATAACAACTAAATGAAAAAGGTGGTGTTGTGTCATTTTTAATAAGCCTTTGCATGTATTATTAACAAGTACAAATTTAATTGAAAGCAAATGTTTGGATATTTCCATAGAAATCCTACGGTGTGTAGAAATAAAGCAAAATATGTTAAGATGCATTAATTAATTGAAAATTATACCACTTTTTTTTAAAAAAAATTCTGTGAAAACTAGAAAATAGAAAACATGTTCAGAATTTTTTTTTAAAATAGAAAACAATGTTTTCTAAATTATAACTAGAGTTTGAAAAATGTTAAAAGTAGTTTTTTAAAGTTTTATCTTATAAAAAAAAAACTTGTTTTTCATAGTTTTTTGAATTAGAAAAGTAAAAAACACGCTAACTATTTTTTTAATCTCACAAATTCTAAAACATCGCTTCTTTTTAGGTAAAACTCTCTCTTATCGATAATTTTTTTTATATGCATTTATATTTATACTCTTCACTCTTTCATTCTTATTTGATTTATATATAAATTTTTCTTTTTGACTTTCAAAGCTTTATTTTTTTTTAAATTTCTTCTAAAATTAGTAAAACTATGTTGACATCATCACACGAAAGCAATGTGGAGAGGAGGTTTTAGTGTCATAATTAAGAGATTTATTGTCTTTTTCTTTCTTGACTTTTATAAAATAAATTATGTAATGTATAGATTATATTGTTTTATACGTATATTAACTTATATATGTTATTAGTTTCTAATATGAAATTGAGACATTTTTACAAAGTTGTTATGAAAAATTAGTTAAGAATGTCATATATTGTACATATTTTTCATATTTTTTCATAGAATTTTTTAAAAAATTGGTTAAATTTGAAAAAATTTCAAGTATTCTAAAATAGAAAGCGACAGCTTTTGAACATATTTTCTCAATTTTCATGATTTTCTTAGAAATAGAAAACTAAGAAAATTAAAGATAGAAAACTGAAAGTAATTTTCTGTTAATGAACTCATCCTTAAATTTTTTGTTTTTAGAATGTTTTATAATTAATAAAAAAATGAGTATATATGTTATCAACCCTTTTTTCTTTTATCTCATGTTTTAATACAAATTTTTACATAATTTAACAAATTCAATAACAAAGTTTTTATTTATGCACTATACTCAACAATCAATTGCTGGCTATGTAGAGATTTTAAAGAAATTGAATAAATAAAAAAAAATATGTGAGTTGATTTATTATTGAAGTTATTGAAATTCAGCAACGATCTTGCAAAAAAAAAAGCAAGAGAACTTGAACAACACTTTGAAACATGCAAACATGAAGAAGTGTTGGGGCTGGTAATTTCTCAGGGGAATCTTCAACGTCAAAGTTAATATTGTATTTTACAGATTTTTACCATAGTTTAGCTAATAACACTCGGTATAATACAAAGTATAATGTACTTATAATAATTTGGATAAAGGAATCTCCAAGGAGAATATTCTCTTGTTTTAACGATAATAAATTAGGTCAAAAGACATGTATGTCTTAATCGTTCATACCGAAATTCTCAATATGCCAGCTCAGTAAACTAATTCCTCATATACTAGAAATTCTTATTTTCTTTTCTTAAATGCCAAACTTATTATGGACAAAAAGATTGATAACCAGAAGACGATATGCATGCACATATGCAACTTCGAAACATGTTGACATATTATCAAGTTATCGACTCTAAGGGTGTAAATGAGCCAAGTTGATCAGAGTCTTGGACTGCTCAAACTCAGCTCGACATTATTTTTCAACAATTCCAAGCCGAGCTCAAACTCTATTTATGTGCAAAAGTAGATTTGAGACTCGTTGGTTGAAAGCTCGAGAGTTACTCGAGCTCAACTTGGGAGTAGCTCGATTATGTAAGCAAACAAGCTTAAGTTCGCCAAACTTGTTAAACAGAAATTCTAGTATTTGCTCGTTTAAGCTCGTTTTTAGGCTCTTTTAGTTTTTTTTTAACTTCATCAATGAAAAACATTTTATATATCTAATAAAACAATAAATAGTCTAAAAATCACAAATAACAACACATATTGTCAAGCATAAAATAAAAAAATTATTACAAAACTGAATTGAACTGGCCAAAATATATAAATAACCTATTCAAACTGATTTTTTTTCTGTTCGATTTTGATCGATTAAAATGAATATTGCACACTCCTAATAATACCATGTAAAAATGAAACTAGGTTTGTAGAGAGGTTAAAAGAGTTACACACAAAACAAATTACAGTAAAAAAGAAGCAGAAATAGTTACAAGAAAATATTAAAAAAGAAACAGAAAAGCAGTTGAAAGAAATACTCTTTTAATTATGTGTTTGTGTTCAATATAATACAAAATAATTATTTATATAAATTTGTTATTAGTTTAGAATTAGATAAAGCATATAACTTTTTTTTTAAAATTTTAAAAACAATTTATTTTTTGTATTTGTTTTTATAAATTATTTTGTAAACCGACATTGCATTATCCTTATATATATATATATATATATATATATATAATTCAAAAATTTTTTAAAAGTAAAAATAATTATATATATATACTTATTAAACATCCAATTTTAATAATTTTTGTATGATTTATTTATTTGCGAGATATACTCATCAAATAATTAAATAAATTTAATTTTTAATTGATTCCACATCAGTTTTTTATAGATAAATTTAGTATTTTTATTTTTACTTAATTTTCAGTTGTTTGTTTATTTGTCAATCTATAAATTTAGTAATGTTAAACGTTAAACGGTTTGAGAAAACAAAAACCGTTGGCGGCCGCTCCAAGCTTTCATCTTTAGCCCGCTTTCCTCTGCATCAACAACTCAAGTTTCTCTCTTTTTTCTTCTATATATCAAAATGATTCTCTTTGCTTTCTTCAAATTCTTCATAAATCACAAAAATGGCGAAGCCAACTGGTCTCAACAAGCACCATGCTCACAGCAATAAACTAGCATTTGTTCTCTGTTTCACTATTCTCTTAGGCGCTGCTCTTATTACAGATTTCTTCTGGGCCTCGTCTTCTTCTATTGCTTCAACTTATCGTTCCATTGCTTCCACTTGGGATTTTGAGAAGTCTGAGAAGTTTGTCATACACAATGCAACTACCAGTGGGGCTGAAAAGGTTTGTGCTTTGTGGGAATTTTCTCTTTTTAGCTACTATTCAGTTTCATTTTCCTGTTTTTGATTCTTTGGGTTATTACAGAGAGAAGGTTTTGGAGATGAAAAGGGGAATGTAAGGAAGAGATTGTTGGGAGCAACTTTTGCGGATATAGCAGCTCCAGAGCTGGAATGGGAGCAGATGCCATCAGCTCCAGTGCCTCGTCTTGATGGCTATTCCATACAAATAAACAATCTTTTTTATGTTTTTGTTGGATATGAAAGACTTGATCATGTAAGTACATACATTTCATTCATTGTTAACTTGGAATCTTGAATATGAACTAGTTTCTGGGATTTTGATGTGATCTGTTGTGCTCTTATAGGTGCATTCTCATGTTGATGTGTACAATTTAAGTTCCAATAAGTGGGTAGACAAGTTTGATACACCAAAAGAGATGGCAAATTCACATCTGGGAATTACCACGGATGGAAGGTACATATACATAGTCTCAGGGCAGTATGGTCCTCAATGCAGAACAGCTATTGCACTTTCCTTTTCTCTGGACACGGAGACGCGAAAATGGCAGAGCATGCCCCCTTTACCAGTTCCTAGGTAAACGGCTGAAGGAGAAAATACTTTGAATTTACTTGCTTCTTTCAACTGTTGTGTTTTTGTTAAGCATCAAGCTAGTTTGATCCTTCATGCTATGTGGCTACACAATAGCATTGAAATGTTGCTTCTTTCCTCATTTGAAATTGGAGGTCTATAGAAAGCTGAACATAGTTTGTCAGTGAGAGTTTTTTAACATGAGAAATGTCTCAGGTATGCTCCTGCAACCCAATTATGGAGAGGTGGAAGCAAGGAAAATAGGCATACTCCAGGAGTGGAGCACTGGAGTATTGCAGTAAAGGATGGGAAAGCACTGGATGATGACTGGAGGACTGAAGTACCGATTCCTCGCGGAGGACCTCATAGGTTTGTTGGCTGCTGTTTTCTTCTCAGAGATAGTATTTACGCCTACGAATCTTTCAATGTGAAACTGTCTTCCTAACTTGATGGCAGGGCTTGTATTGCGGTGAATGATCGGCTTTTAGTAATAGGCGGGCAGGAGGGTGATTTCATGCCAAAACCTGGTTCACCAATTTTTAAATGCTCTCGGAGGAAAGAAGTAAGCAAGCGAACCTTGTTCCTTTTTTCTTCACTAATATACATTGGCATGCTCGTGTATGAAACAAAACATGAATTCTGTAATGTTTCAGGTGGTGTATGGTGATGTTTATATGCTAGATACTGAAATGAAATGGACAAGTTTAGCTGCAATGCCTAAACCCAACTCTCACATTGAGTGTGTTTGGGTGCTGGTGAACAATTCAATCATCATTTCTGGAGGCACAACAGAAAAGCACCCAATGACCAAAAGGATGATGCTTGTTGGGGAAATCTTCCAATTTCATCTTGACTCACAGGTATTCTTATCTTCCCAGTCTTAAGTCATCCATACTGCAAAATTCAAAGTTGACATCATTTAACTGAATACAAATTGACTTAGAACGAGCCGATCTTGAACATACCTTTAAGGAGTAGCCGTAGGTAGTTGTGGATGCTCATGAATCTCAGTGTTTTCTGTACTTATGTTGTTGAAATTACAGACATGGTCGGTGATCGGGAGGCTCCCTTTCCGTGTAAAAACAACACTTACAGCGTTTTGGGATGGATGGTTGTATTTTACATCTGGACAGCGAGACAGAGGAGCAGATGATCCACAGCCGAGGAAAGTTATTGGAGAAACATGGAGAACCAAATTGCATTTATGATCCAAACACCTTTTGTATGAACTCAAAATACCATACTCGTGCCATTTTAGCAGGTCAATCCTCACTTTTTGAAAGAACGGGAGAACTAACTGGCGAATCGATTGGTTTGCAGACACGAAAGCCAGACTACTTGCTACCACTCTGCGAACTTGTATCATTGGCGACACTTGCTGCTATGCCTATACTTGATGCCATAGAAATCACTTAAAGAAGCGAACAAATAACACAACCATAAATGAAATGATTGCACAGATGTAACACCTTTCACCACAATGAAATTGAATGCTTGCATTGAGCAAGAGTTTTATTAAGACAAGCATCATCACTGGATGCAGAAACATGCAGGTACATCAGAATTTCCAGCTTTTTCACAAGTGGGAGATTAGTTAGAACAGGTCAAAGAATACAGAAGAGGTTCTACACAGAATGTACATTTCTCACTGATCAAAGCATGATCTCTGCCTGCATTTACACTTTCCCCGTCCCGAAATTATCATTCAGTCTGAGCTCCCAAAAATACGATAACCACTGAAACAAGATTAACAGATTCAAGACGAAGCTGGGATTGCCAAAGACCAGAAATTATCATTCAGTCTGAGCTCTTAAAAATACATTCATGGCACAAGTCCTGAATCTTCTGGATTCAGTAAGACATATAACCATACTAGCTTTAAGCAACACCAACTCAAAACTTACCTGCAAAACTCGAAACAGCAACCGGAAAGAGTGTAATTCTTCGACAACGAAAGAGAAACATCTTGAGAAAAGCTTGAGATGTAGTCATTTCAGCTAAATTTAGTCTCATTCAACCATAGGATCATCGCTAAAAATTTAAGCATCACTTATTGCCAAATATTTAAACAATGAAAAATCTCACACACAATCAGGAAAATGAGGACAGTCCATTCAACTGCAAGATCACTGCTAAATATATAAGCACAATGAAAAAGAAAAAGGAAGAGATAACTAATAAAAGCACTCCTGTATTTATTTGAAGATATAAATGTTCTAATTTTGTGGATATTTCGAGCGTTTATAATTGAAAACAATTGATTTATCCCTTGTTTGATCATTTGTATGTTAGGTAATGGCTCGTATGACTCATGGACGAAATTTACACAAAACGGGGTTGAAACGGACAAGTTTGGAGGAGTCTGCTACATTAAAAGGGCATGGTTGCGTCAGTGTAAAATTACACGGTCACTGTTCACGACAGTGTACCTTGCCATTTTTGCGAATTTTTTGGTAGTTTCACGCGAATAAAAGAGGAAAAGAGGAGTTTTAGGGAAACACATTCATTCTAGCCATAGAACTTCTCTTCCTATCGTTCTCTCTTCATTCCACCATCATTCTTGAGAGGAAAAAAACTGATTTCTAAGGAAATCACGGTTTCTTTGTTATCTCCTTTTTGATTTTCTTTTCAATTATAAACTAAACTCTTTTAAACACTTAGGTTGAGATGAACTATTGATTGTTGAACCATAGATTGAATTTTAGTTTTAGTGTTGAGATGTTTGTTGAATGAGATTTAATTATGAATTGTTTTTGCCATTGTTGATTATTTGACGACCGCTTGTAATTGACATATTGATTCTTACAGGGCTAA